>JAPYZL010044431.1:0-23192 GCA_030522825.1 Platygaster orseoliae
GGACGCGCGAATACGCGTGTTTAGTAAAGATGGCCGCTAACCTCACCAGCCAATCAGCGCATAGGCAAGTTTGCCACTCTCTTCCTTGAGGCTCTCTAGGGAGGGGGTGAACCCCCAACCCCTCCCCCTGCGTACGCCCCTGCTTTCAATTATAAATTGTTATAAATAAAAATCAAGTCAACAACACTTAACTAACAGCTGCAAACAGCTGTGATGACAGCTGACTACGGCAGACGACAGTAGGGAAGTAGGAGCAGACCAGACGGAGCAGACAACGATCACACGGATACACACTAGAAAAATTTAAAAACACGACTTTTGATTCGGCTCAAAAAAAGTGATAGCAATGACAATTGTTGTGTTTTACTGATAAATGAATGCATTGCTACATTTGCGTGGTATTCTACAGAACGTTCTATTTTTGTAACCACGTAAAAAATATAAATCATAAAATATTGAGCCAAATTGGTCAAAACCCGATTTTCCCACAACATCCGCTAGGAATACCCAGGCGCCACCAGTAAAATATTCGCGTCGCGTCTGAAAATATTTCATCGCGTATTCGTAAAAAATAATGAAAAAAAAAAAAAATTGTTTTGCTGTCTCCTGAGTGAACCAAGGAGCGGATTGTGAAGTGGGAGGGCTCAAATGAAAGGTAAAAAATTCTAGTTTCAGGACTAGTATCTTACGGCAGTAAATTAATTTCGTAAATGTAAAAATTTTGGAAAAACATGAATGTCGGTATGGCAGATTCGCTACGATCGGAGAATAGAAACCCGTTAGCTCTCAGGCTACTTTTTAATAATTTTTTTTTACCTTAGCCTTCTCGACCCTACCGGGTCTCTTGATTAACTGTTCGAAAAATACTGGGAGTGGTTGAGTGATGATTGATTTCTCCGCTGATTGACTGATTCTCCGTATGAACTTTTTATACTACTCATTGGATGATGATTGATCAATATGCCAATGATTCTCCACAAAGATGATATTTTCATTCGTAAAATCAGCTAATTGGCTTATTCTGAACTCGGTAAATTTTACCAATCGAAGGGTCGGATGTCAGACATTTTTTGAGAAACACGTTTTTTTTTGTTCTATTACTTCATGCCGATCGAAATTCGTTGAGAAAAATGAAAAATCACTAATTCTCTTATTTCTATGAATTTCAAAATTTCACGTTTTCGTAACTGCGGCGCCCATCTGCGGTCAAAAGATGATAACTGTATACATGAAGTATAGGGACATTCCGTTGTTTACGGATGGTTGCTCAGTTTATTTGGAAAGGTTGGTATGTTTTCACTTCAACGTGTGTGTGCATTTTTGAAAAGGAAATAGTCAAACAGGTTTTCCAGCTATTTTCATTCTGAACTGGTTTTCGGGATCTTCATATCTCGATTATAGTGACAACGTAAGTGACCTAAAAATATCAAATTAATTTCTCTTGCAATCCATCCATGATGACGATATTTTTATTGTCGACATTGGGCTCCCTCTTGAGAGAAAAATGTAAAAGCAGTTCAGCCAGCCAAAATTTAATCGATCAGAACTTTATTCTTACGGAAATTCTAGCCATATGAAAAATCGAATTTAATAGATTGGAAAATGATTTTTATGAATTTTATGGATTTTATAGACTACTGCTGCAGTTTAAAAATAATACTGTCTGACCGATTATTTACGTATATTACTTAAGTTCACTTGATAATGTATGTATTCTACTTCAATAAAATGTTCACCAGTTTTTTGTCGAAAATCAAACATATGAATAAAAGTATATCATGAAACTGTTTTGATTGTTTGAAAATTTCATACTCTGTAAAATGAACCTATTTTGTTAGAGCACTTTTTCAATGTTTTCATGGTGTGAAACAGTTATACTAAAACGTTTTTTATTTAATTACAGTAAAATTCACATTTCTCTACATAAAAAAGTTTTTGCAAAAAAATTGTGCGCTGGGGACCCAATTTTGAAAATCATAATTTAAAAAACTATCAGAAACTGTAAAACTGTAAGAAACTTAATATTCTATTGATAAACTGAGGAACATGTTAAAACTATTGAACCCTGTGGTATTAGAATTATGTTGCATCACATCATGTTTCTCTATATTGAATAAAAATTTTTGAAAAATATCTCATTCGCTTACTTGACAAATTCTGGCCACGTAAAATACTTGAAATAACACATTCAATCAATTAACTAATTTAAATTCTACATAGCAGGAAAAATTTTTCGAATCTCCGAAATTTCATCGAGTTTATCTGAATTTCAGGACTTTTATTAAAATTTTCAAAATTATTAACGATCTCTAAACGATAATAAGTTTTGAATTAAAATAATATTTTGGAATATTAAACATTTTTTTTTAGTTATATAACATTGTTAAAATTGTTACAAATAAACAACTTTTTCTAGAATTATCCAAATTTTTCGAGTTGATAATAATAATGTTCTATTCAATTATATAATAATAATTTTCGTAGGATAATGGTAGTAAAATGTTTAGCACCGGAAATTTAACCATGGCCTTCTAGAAATTCTATTTAGTACTAGTCCCAAATTTATTCAAACTACATGTAGTAATTTTATAACCAGATTTTTTTACCGTGCATTAGTGGTTTTTACTGGTTTCGAAGAAAAATATTTATCATCGATAAAACTTTTCCCCCGCCTAATATTTTGCTGACTTATGATTTTCAACTGAAAAAAAAATTTTACGACAAATTACAACATATCACTATGAAATTTACGTTGAGCTGAACATAAGACTTCGATATCGACTAACTCCTACTGGAATTAAAAACTCTGTTTCTTTAAACATAACATTCATAATTTTAATTTAACATAGTGAAATAATTGTAAATGTTTCATTTCTTACTGTTCAATATACGCCCGGGAAAATTTTTTACTAGGAGGTACGGTATAGATACGAGCGAAAGCGGAATTCAGGTTATGTCAAGTTACCGTGCTTGTTAAATAACATGAACCGATTCAGGAAAGCAATTAATTCCTCGGCTGCGTTGTTTACGTCGCAGCAAAGCAAGCATTTAAACGTTCATTATTATTCCACAATAATTCAGAACGTCAACCGTCGGGTGACAAATTCATGAGCCATTAGTTTCCGGTGTTTGACTTGTAGCGAGTGCAGTTCTAGAATTGACACATATTAATAAAGACATTTAGGAAGTTCTTGGAGTTTGAGTTTGAGGATGCATTCCATGTTTCCACGATAGCTCGGGCTATGGGATTACCGAAATTTCCACTTGACATCCGCTCATCTCAGATTTGTGCGTAAATAATAATGGATATCTGCATTCTACGAATCTCAAATTCAGATGGAATTCCTATTTTTTTAAAATAAATTTTAATATTTTACTATTATTTAGGCAACTTACTGGGATGGGATATTTTTTTCTTTGGAAACAGTTAGTAGGTTTAATGAGTTCAAATTATAAATAAACTAACCAGGAGGTAGGAAAATTTTTTACTTTAAAATTGAGAATATGCACATCTTATTTTAAATAATTCATAATTAGAACGATTCGTTTCATGCGTTAATCATGAATAGTTTAATCTAAGCAGAAAATTCAGAATTTGAATAATAAACATTTTTGTGTCGTTTTCATTGAATTGCTAATTTTGGTAAGTTGAAAACCACGAAGAGGTATTATCATTCAAATATTCTAGAGTTTTCAATTTCCAAAGTGAGATAATTTTTGATAAGAATATATTCGACCATTTTTTTTCATCGTTATCACAAATATAAATATGGCAAGGTTTTATTAATTAATAAATAGTTACTTAACAATCCCGCGTGGAAAAAATTGATTATCACTTATGAACACCGATGATCATCGACGTATCACCGACAACCACCGACGTATAATCGAAGACCACTGACAGACCACCGAAGACCACTGACGTAACATTAACGACCACCCGCGATCACTGACGTTCCACTGACGACCGCTAAAGCACCACTTATATACCACTAATGACCACTAACGTTAATTCGTTATCCGAGCGATTGCACGCCATAACCTCAAAGTAAACGCGACGTAAACGACGTAAACAACCGGACGTCAACAACCGTAAACAAGTAAAAAAGTGAAAAACAATGCATCATGGGTTTTGAGGAAAGTGAGGGTGAATATCTACATATATGCTCTGCTAATGTCTCCCGAAGTTCGGGGAAAACCGCACTTGCGGAAAGTGAAAAAAAAATACCAGGCCATTATTGCGTTCATCAGTCAGGTAACCCATATTTGTCCTCCTCTCAGCGGGCCCCTCAATCACATATTCCTTGCTGTTGTTGAATAAAGTATTATTTGCGATTAGCCGTCGAAGGAGAATCATTCCACTCACGTGTTCATTCCAAACTCGGATTAATGATCACTAACTAATTTTCGAACATATTGGACCCGAAATTATTGCGAAAAATGTTATGTACCGAATGTGTAAATAAATGCACGAACGCCCGGCCAAAATTTCGGGACCCGGAGAAAAGAAAGGCTTGGCTGGCAAAAAAAAATCGGAAAAACAATGATTGTTTTATTGTATCTGCTTCGATAATAAATATATTTCAACATTAACAGATAATCCGCTTTTAATTTTGCAAAACTTTTTCCGCTAATAACCACCGATGGCCACCAATGGTGGCGACCCACCGATGGCTACCAATGGTGGCGACCCACCGATGACTACCGATGGTGGGAAACCGCTGAAGATATTGGTGGTCATGAGTACGTACTGGTTACACTGATGTCCGAAAATACTGATGCACTGTTAGTGGTCATCGGTGTTCATAAGTGATAATCAATTTTTTCCACGCGGGAATTGTGATAATGTAGAACCTGAGTTAGAGAATTTGGAAATTTCTAATATGAGATTATTTGATAGGATTGGAATGGCTTACAGCACGGTCTGACTTTGAAAAGCTCCCTTTTTAATCATTGTTTTTTACGAAACTATGCGAAACATGCAGCTGAATCTCATTTATTCATCACATAGATCATCGATGAAGTCCGATTTATTTCATTTTAACGCTCTAATGGAATGTGGACGTTGTTG
Source organism: Platygaster orseoliae (assembly GCA_030522825.1). NCBI lineage: Eukaryota > Metazoa > Arthropoda > Insecta > Hymenoptera > Platygastridae > Platygaster > Platygaster orseoliae. The sequence continues at coordinate 5,072 of JAPYZL010044431.1, forward strand.
TCCACTGGTTCTAGTTAATTAATCATGTCGAGCTTTCTATTACGAATCATTTGTCAATGATTTCAGAGAATTACTCTTCTTACCAATATTTTAGTTGCTCAAAAGTTGTTGAAATTGAATTAATTCACTAAGGATATGTCTGAAACAATTTTTTTTCTGAGTTTTCAAATATATAATACAATTTATTTTTTAACAGTTTCTTGATTAATCATCCATGAAAATATTTGTAATTAGACGTCATGAGTAAATATCAATTTTCAATGTCTCTAAAGTTCCAAACGTTTAAAAATAAATGAAAATATAAAAAAAATGTTTTTTAGTTCTTTGTAATTGAAATAAATCATAATTATTGGTATTTAACAAATATTATTAAAAATTTCTTATCATTTTTAATTTTAATCATTAGTGGAATTGACAAATCAATTTTTTCAGTGTTCGTTTATTTTATAAACGTTTGGAACTTGAGGCAAATATATTTGACATTGAATATATTGCATTCTACCCAAATTTCTTCAGATTTTTATCAACATTTTTTGAAATTCACTCGACCTTTCCATTTCAAATCGACATGTGTTTTCGAGATAAGATTTTGAATTTAAGTAAAACTTTGACTCGTTTTTAAGTTGATGAAATGAGACACGTATTTACTTTTGTAGCCTAGAAAAAATTTGTTTGCTAGTATTTCGTAATTTTCAATCTCTTACCATCATCGATTTTATTTGTAATAGTCATAATTTCAATTTTTACATAACTGACTATCGAAGTATGTCAATCAAATGTTGTAAGGAAGAATAAAAATATGTGAACTTTGAGTAAGAAATTAAATTTTTGCTCTTTTTTACGATTGGCATGCAAAACTTACTGTTTCACATGTTTACAATTCTAATTCTTTACTGCAGATTCTATCTTTTCAGACGAAATTCGTTAAATGTATATCAGAAATGAACAATGATAAGTTTTTCCATCACAATATCATTTTTTCAAAACGATATTGGTGAAAAAAATTGAATGAATAAGCTTACGTCTAGTAGATAGAAAATGCGATGACCACTATAAGAAATAACAAGAAAAGTCAGGCTAATTATTGTAAGACAGACGTTGTTAAGGTGAAGATAGTATGTTAATACCATCCTCATTGAAAAATTCGTGCTGACTTTGGAAGCCACTAATTGGCCTCGCCTGTGCTACTTGAGAAAATGTACAGTTTATTCGTCAACGATAACTATCTACCTTCTTGAGCTTCTGGCATGTTCAGAAATTCTTCTAAAAATGTTCGTATGATTAAGAAAGCCATTGCAAGTTTATTGATCGTATTTTCATTGCAATGTTTGATACATGAAATTAATAACAATTGAACGCAAAAGTTGACTAAGTGCACTAAAAAACGTAATGTTTGCAATATGCAGCAGTGAGACTCGTATTTCGTTAAGAACATGGTTATAGTTATCACTTGCGTGGCAGTTGAAATAAAAAACACAAGAACTGAATTTTGACAGGAAATTTGATGAGATTTACTCTTCCCTACAATTACACAAATTTTATTTACAGGTAATTTATATATTTATAATATAAATCTTAAATAATATATTAATTATATTTATATATAATTAATATAATATATATTTATAATAATATAATTTAATATATAATTAATATACATATATATTTATATATTTGAGGATTTGTTTATTAACTTATGATCTCAATTTCGTAATCCGATTGGATTGCGACAGTTGCATCACAGAGAAGACGTCGCAAGAAAAATATATTTACTGGAAACATCTATCTCCCACTCTTTTCAACTCATAGGCGTTCACTACGCCCGAGAGTGAAACATATATATTTTGGCTACTTTCACTATGATTTCGTTGTCGGATAGTCAACCCAGTTCAAATTTCCAGCCTCTCCCTAATCGTAATCACGCTTGACTGGCTTCCGAAAGCTTCGGGCGCAGCTTCAAGCCGTCGATTTTCATTTTTCTGTTACACAGTAAAAAAGCCTCTTGAAAATTCCCGATGGCTAGTGATTTTCTATTTTTTTCCTAGTTTGATAAAATGATTTTCATAAGAAAATATTAGTGAAATTCCTACGTCTGGAAATTTTACATGGGTTTTCTAGAAATTTTCTTCAGAATTTACCGTTCTGCTGAAAAGACCACTACAAACAGGGTGAATAATTTTAAATAATTTTTAAAAAGTGCCAGCTTGCATGAATTTTAACAATTTCAAGAAATATCACAGTACGGACCGCAAATTTCCACCTGAACAGGTATAGGTGTACTATTTCATGTGCATTCCTGTGCACGACAGATTAATCTGATCATCCGTGATCATTATCAAAAAGTGCCTCGCATGAATTGCTCTCGTTTTTATGAATATTCAATATCCGCGTTTTGAACAATACAAATCGTTCTGGAAATTGTTTACACTGCATAACAACCAAATAGAATTTTTAACGCTCCAACGGAGAGGGCAAATCTGCCTTTTCCAGAAACCAAAAAATATTCAAAAAGGAAAAATATTTCGCAAGATAATTATTCAAAATTATTCTGATGAACGGATGAAAAAATCACATCACATTTATGTTAGGAGTTGAATTTTATATACACAGATTGGTATTGTAAGGTTAGGTGGTCACATTTTTTAGTTTTGTTCTACAAGATCGTAAATAATTTGGTTGAATTTTTTATTTGTCAGTCAAGATTGTAAGATTAAACTCCATAATATGAAGACTTTACTGAAACCTTTTTAGATTATATTTGTAGAATACAATTTCATTCATTTTCAAACGTTATTTACTGAAAACGAATTAAAATTCATCTAACGTAATTCCGTTTAAATCTATTTCTCGACGGTAAATTTGTTTTCTTTGAACCTTTCGGATAATCATTTTCAGGAACTCAGAAATGATCAAAGAATTTCACTGCAAATCCTTCATTCAAAAGTGTTGTAATGCAATTTTCTGTCAAATCCAAGAAATAGTTATCTCACTTTTTTTAACGTTCTGACTTTCACGCAGAAAATAATGGAAGAATTGTAAGAAAATAATAAAAGTGAAGTCTTGAATTTTTTTAAATTCCTGAATAGATATAATTTAATCGCAATGTTCTCGGCTCGAATTAAATGTCATTGAACGTTCCAAAAAAACAGCGAAAATAGTTCCCGAACACAAAAGTACAGCTCACAACCACAGGTTCTAGAAATAAATCGTGGAGAACGACGAAGCCTCGCGCTGAAAAAGGTAAAGTTTACCTGAGAGCAGTATTATAAAGTTTGCCGTTTCATAAAAGACTGCATTAAATGCGCAATAACATACATAAAGTACGACTCTAGTTTTTGTCTTGACTGTAAATAACTTTGAAACGTGCGGTCTCGAACGCATCTCGGACCAAGAGCTACATTATTATTAAATTCTCATTTTCCGAGAACGAAATAATAAAACTTTTTCTTCTCATTTACTACAACTATTGACCGGAAATGAGACAAAAGTCAAGCTGGAAAATTTAATGAAAGGAAAAACACCGATTGCATTATCTTTCCTACAATGAAATATTAATTATTCATGCTAAAAAATGTACGAAAATTATGAAAAGCTTGTTATTTCTACGAATTTAAAACAATGAACCGAAAGTAATAAAAATAATCGTTTGTCATCACTTGTTTGCACCTTCTTTAATGTATCTTCCTCGATATGGTGAGAAATCTTTTATCCGCTCCAATCTAAGAAAACCATGTTTTCCCAGCTGGTACTTGTACAGGAAGGCAATCGCATTTTTCCCGTATTTTCCGGGACTCAGATCTAAAGAACAATTGATTAATTTAGTTTTTGCGATTTCTAGAATCGCTGTTTGTTCCAGAGTCCATCGTTATCTCGATTGCTATTTCCCCGGAGTTTATTCTCTTGTGAAAACTGAAGGATCAGTGCATACAGAATCGATTGGTGCCCGTTGCACTTGAAAGTTCAATCACAGAGAGCTTTGTAACTGCAGCGACCATGAGGTTTCTCACGGATTGTTGCTTCATACGCAAAACATATCTCAATCCGAGGCTCGATCCTATTTGCTTTGAAGTGGTTGGTGTCGAAAATATTTATGTGTTTTACGAATAACCGATCTTGTATTTGAAAAAAGATTCTTGTAACTCTAAACATTGAATTATTAAACACGTATAAATTCGAAAATGTTTGAAAATGGAAAAAAATCAAATTATAACCATAACCAATAACATACAGTCACGTGAAAAAAAATTTAATTAAAAATTATTTAAAAAACATTTTATTCCTGAGATTCAGTATAAATTAAAACTGTTCAAGGAAAAAGTTGATAACAAAAAAATGAGTTACATAAAGAAAAATATATTCATTTTAGCTATGACCTTAATTTTGTGCGAGATCTTACCATAATGTTATCATCATAATTTTTTAATGTGATAATAAGTGAAGGTTTCGAGATAACCTTCCTCAGCAACTTTAGTTCGAAAACTTAAGCTCCAACTGTTAGAGATATCAGTGATTCCACGAATGTGCGGTGCATAATTTCCATTCACCTGCTTATCGACCTCAAAATTGGCAGACTAGCCGTATATCATGTCTCGAACTAATTATTCGTACGTTTTTTTATTAAAAGGGAACACATTTCAGAAAAGAAGCACGTAATCGTCGAAAATCCTTCTGCCTTGAAACCAACAATTGAGGAAAAGTCTTTCCGATTTTTCTTTTTGGTTTTGCGTAAAGTCTATTGATTTTCCGAGATGCTTCATTGAAATTCTACGAAAGTGTTATAACAATGTCAGAACTCGAAGCTCTGAAACTCTGAGGAATAAATGAAGTGCAAAACATTACCCTGTCATAAGCTTCGGTTTAATCATGTCCGACCATCAGGGGCTCATCAAAGTTCCAGAGCACTTCGCTTTATCACAAAGTTTTGCTTGCGGTGTCGTTCATAACCTGATGTGAAGTGAAGGGGTTTGACTCTTGATCGATAACCCGCTTGTGTGTATTCCTTAGGGAAGAAGCTCCGCGCACGATAAATTATAATCTGTCTCCGACTTTTGCGCGTTTAGTGTCTTGTGCCAAAACGTACCTGTGTACGTATGACGTGTTGACTGATTACGTTTGGGTCATGTATCATGTTGCAGTTTGCTTCTACTAGTAAAGCACGAGTTTTTTTGTAGGTACTCTAAGGCTTAGAATTTTCTCAGACATGAGCGTTGAATTTCAGGATCATCCCAAAGGTTATTTGAAAAAAAAAAGAAAATTATTTGATTAAAAAAACTTTGACTATAGTCAAATTCTGAAAAGTGAAGCTTTTTATTTTTATTGAAAACGGGTTAATCATGCACAAAATCCGTAAAATTACAAGAAAATCGAATTTAATCAACTGTACATAATTTGTACTTGAAATTACCATATTCAAGTGTTTCATTACCTAATAGCAAAGTCGAGAAGTCAACGTATGTTTCGAGCGTGACTCGAATTCCGAGAGTATTGACTAAGTAAGCAAACATTACTGACGTCGCCTTAATCTTGTACGACAACCGCAGCACACGAAAAATTAGGTATATAAGGATAAATCCTCACTAGAAAATTATATTACCCTTTCGAGCACTCATGAATTTGAAGTGAAAAAGAAAAAAATGCTTAGTATTTCGAGTTTTTTGAGGTTTAATTGATAAAATAAATCAACAACTTGTAGCTGTTTCCGGAAATACATCGAATGAGTGTTTTGGGTAGCATTCAGTTGCTGGAAAATAGACTCGTATTACTGGATTATTGCAAGAATTGAACTATACGTTTTAATTTAATGCTTCCAAGATTAAAAAAATATTTTCATAATTCTTTCTGAAAAATTTCTCGAAAAATATCCGACTGCAAATAAATTTTTATGAGTTTTAATTTGGGAAAACTTCTTTTTCCACTCGCTACGCTGATTAGAAAAGTTAATAAAACTCGCAAAGGTACAAAAATGTTCAAAAAAAGTCTCTTTTTATTTGTTTGTTGTTATGAAATTCAGTACATTTACTAGAATATGATTTTAGATTAATTATTCGTTAAACGGTAGAACGATAAAAAATTCGTCATGCATTTATCATTAATTTTAAATTTATTTATTGAATAAATTCATTTATTATTTAATCTTAAATATCAGAGTCTTTCGAAATTCACAATGTTTCATTTACATTACTTCTCATTATATTCAAAAACGAATCCATAAGTTTATTGCTTCATTAAAAATATTCTCAATTTTGAAACAGTCCAATTCAGAACATACATCAAAATCTCTTATACACTAAATTCACATAATAATTGCATATCACAATTTAATTGTAATAATGTCGTACAAAATATTCTTGTAGAGTTGCAAAATTCCTCGAAATGGTTTTCATAACATTATTTATTCTCTGACATAACTAAATATTCGAAAATGAAAGAATTATATTCATTATTTTTTAATAACATAAGCATTAAAAAAGCTTCATCAAACACACTATGGAATTTCATTACCCATCAAAACTCAGTTGAATAATTTGATATGAAAGAACGTACTTTTTCATTTCCGTTACAGAATGAAATATCAGATACCTCTTCCTATATTCCTGTTTCAATAATTCAGGTATTCCTGTTTACTGTACAACTATAAACGAGACTTTTTGCATGCGTGACGAAAAGCTTTTTGTCATACCATTTTAAAGAACATTCTTTATATTTACTGGAATGTTAATATAGCACTTTAGATCTTTTTCAGGCATTGCATTTGGAAAATGGGTGAAAAAATATTCCGTGCATCGCGCCAACGAATCTAATTTCACGATTGTTAAAGTGGAAAGGTAAAAACGTTTTCGGAAGTAATGTTCGTTTCGGAGCTAAAACGTCCATATGGATTCGTTCAAGAACTCAATTATCTTTTTGTTTCTCAAAACTAATCTTCTAACGATTTTCTAACGAGTCGTCGAAAAATTTACTGCTGTTTTCGAATAAGATTTAATAGCGAGAACTCACAAATCAACGGAACGCGAAATATTGGAACTCAGATTATGTACATTTGTAATAAAATCAAATTTTTGGAACCGTAACAAAATGTAAGAAATTCCTGACATCAATGACTTCTGAAGAAAATCGAAGAAAAATATTGCTGTTTCAAAAAGATCGATATAATTTCACTCTGTTGGATTTTCGATACTAATCCAGTAATAAAAAGGATATTTCGCTATAAAATAGATTCAAATTGTCCAAACCTCATGAAAATTGCGTTTGGAGGAATTTGAAGAACTTTACACGAAATGTTTGCATGTAGAATTTTATTGAATTATTGCGAATCTCAGATTATATCGAATAATAAAAAGATCATGACGAATCTTTCATTTACAAGAAACTCAAAGATAATAAGGATATCTCAACTGATTAACAAACAAGTTTTTCCGAAACAATTACTTCAAGTTCTCGTACCTATCAAAAGCAAAACACATTAATTTTCCCTTAGACTATAGTTGCTTGTTGTTTCTTCCAAAAAAGAATCTCATACTGTTAATAAGAAACTTTTAATTGCTACATTTTTTACAATACATTCAGTTTTCTATAGTTATTACGGAAGTTTAAATAAGATATTAATCACGAAAATGTCTAGACTTGATTTCATGACTGAAATTACGGTTCTGGAACTATTGGAAGCTATTGAATTTCCGGTAGATCCGAAAGGTATCAGATGTTAATTCTTAATAATTTTATTCACCATTAGTAGATACTGTTCAGCGCGATCGATACTGCTCTAATCGCTTTATTCTAGTGCACAGTACCAGCATAAACTAATTACAGTATTTGACGAAGAAACAGATTAAGTTTCAGCTGATTCTAATCTCAAACACACGATAGATTCTGCTGCTATATCTCTATTTATCTCTTATTGCACTGTGCTTTCTGATTGAGAACGCAAATTTCCGCGTTTCGTTTGTAGGTATTCAAACAGGATGTTCTGATATTCTTCGAAAGAAAACATTGTAATTTTACGCAGAGCAAAAAACAACGAATCGTTTATAGAAAACATTTTTGTTAGATATAATAAGATGTAGAATAATAGCCTTTATCAATCTCTTGGAGCCAGTGTTGAATAAAATCATTTCAAAATTTCAAACTATGTGTATTTTCCGAATTTTGAAGTGATTTTATACAACACTGACCGCAAGAGATCGTAAAAGGCTATTTTTTTATATTTACGAACGGGTAGAACTTGTAATGAATAATAATATGTACATTCAAGGCATTTAAGAATGATTTGAGTAAGCTCTTTGTTTCATATACACTAGAAATCGCGAAAATTAGTTACCTTCACAAAGATAATAACTTTTAAAAAACACATGATTTTTTCTAGCAATAAAATATACTAGTCGAATCATTCTAGGATTGATTTTTAAGATATAATCAAGCTCGAAATGACTGAAATCAATTAATTGTTAAGTAGATAATCTGATGTCCCTGAATTTCTGCAAAAAAAATTTTTTTATGGGATTTAAATTTAAATTTCAATAATGAAGTTTTTTAAATTCGAATAAATGACGATTCCGAAGAACTTTGTATCACAAGTTTTCTACTTTTTTTGTTCTTTTGGAATTTGAAGTATGCAAATTATTGAAACCTTACTTTTGGTAAAAGGAAAATGCTCTGTGTTCATTTCTATCGCAGAAATTATATTACCAAACGAAATAATGGAACGTAAAAACGACTAATTATAACGTGAATTATACTACCCGTAGAAAATACTTTGCAGATCTTTGTATGCTCATTTCATATGCATTTTTTTTGTTAGCTTATGTGATATCGCGTTTAATTACTCTGCCACGTATTCATAATTTTAGCGGATAATGTGATTAAAATCAGTGCTCGTTAAAATCACATTTTCCAGGTTTGCTGATAGAAAAAAAGAAAAGAAATAAAAGAAAAGTGGTATGATATAATTTCAATTTAGTTTTTCATGTCGTTTTATATTTGGATTATTTTCATGGATGACGGAAAAACGTTGTTAAAAGTATATGAATGTGTTTGTAAGGATTTTGTTCATTCTCATTTCAAGCATTTTTCAAACAATATTAAGTATTTCAATTCGTGCAACGTTCAAAGTTAAAATAAGAGTAACTTTCTTTTTCAGCATAATATTTGTCTACCTCAAATAGTTAAGTAAATTTGATGACTTGAGAAAACATGACTGATTTTTGAAATCGAAAAAGTAATTTTTAGTCGTACTCAAATTTGAGCCTGAATTTAATTTTTCAAGTAACCGAATATATTCTGCAAATTTTATAAAGATATCGCAAAATTATGCAGAATTTAATGAAAGTGTAAACATATCGTTACTTAAATTTCAAAAGCGTAGGTAATTTTACGTTGTTTGTTTTTGAGAAATAATGCGAAGCTTCACACAGTTTTGTAGGTAATCCTGTTGAAGCTCAGCATACAGTTTTACGTAGGTACGCAAGATTACAGGGAGTGGAAGAAAATAAGCAGTCAGACAAAACATTTGGGAATCACAACTAAAAAATGAAAGCTTTCATACGTATTGTTTGAATTATGAATTTATGTGGAGCATCTTTTGAAATTTTTCTTTCTCATGAGAGCCCTTTCAGAATTTTCTGTGAATCTCGACTTTCTCACAGACAAATCGCTGCATGAATCAGCAGTCATCTCATGAAAAATTGTTCTTGAAATTAGCAAGTCGATTTTTTTGTACAGACGTTGTATTATGAAAGATAAAAATTCGACTTTGTTTTTAAGGTGGAGTTTGTGTAAAATTTTTCAAATAAATTTGAAAAAATGAAATTTCTGTAAAAATGAGTAATTATTATCAACTACTAATTATAAGTTTTTGATAGAAATCAACACCAGTTCGATATCGTTTTCTGTGATTTTCCAGATTTTCCAAGGATTAGAGAATTTTTGTAATTTGGAAATGAAGATCAAAACCATAAACATTACAGAACATTTTTTTGACTGTTTGACAATCTTAAAAGAGTTTAGAAAAGTATTAAAAAAACTTTTTTTAGGTTTATTCAAGTTTTTAACAGTTCTCAAACTATTCCCTTTGTGAAAAATAAGTTCAAGGTAATGACTTTATTTTGAGAATCATGATTACAACTGTTCGATAAAATTTGATTATACTTTCATATAGAGTTTTCTGAAATAGTTTTAATTTTGTACGATGCAAATTACTTTCACCCATTTTTCTTTATTTCACATTCCAATAAGAAAAAAATAATAACTTTTTCATTCTTGGTGTTACTATCTTCTTAGAGAAGAAAAAGATAGCACAAATAAACAAGTGAGATAAAATGTATCTTTCTTCTGAAGAAAATCCCAGATTTTCTACTGAGTTCTAGGGTGCAACAAACTGACATTTCTTAATCCGTTCGAGATCGAACTTGAGCCTGAAGCACATAGCGAGCGACAAACATAATCACATATATATATTATTAAGCTCCGAAGCATGTCCTAAGCTTAGTAGGAAAATAAGTAAAATGTAAATTCGTGCTGAATAATCTACCCTTATCTGTTGCATACAGAAACGATTTCACGGCCTCAAACAATAGAACGAAAACTATGTCGACTAATTTCGAAATTCCCGAAATTACACAAGAGACGATGATTTGAGCAATAGGAATTTGCGGTAGTCAGATGCGACAAATCAAAATTCTTGACAAATTTCATGGAAATAGGTTCAACAGAATCTCTTGAAGACAAAAAATCAGATTTTTCTTTGTTTACTCACTAAATGAACAAGGCATTTTTTATATGTTGATTTTTATTTCCTTTGCAAATTTAACTTACAAAATAAAAACATGTGAATAAAAAATTCTTTTGATAGTTTTTCTTGCTGTTAAACATTCTATTAGATTTTTTTTATATAATATATTATTAATAATTCATTATAATATAAATAATTTTCTCATACAAAAACCGAATTTTTGCCCATTTCTGTCCATTTTAGGCTATTTTTTTAGAAAAATGTAATATCAAAACATAATTTATAACAAAACCGATGCTTAATTTGTTTTTTTCATACCAAAAAACTATTATAGTCACATATAAAATCACGAAAACAATCAAATCACCTTCAATTTTCCGATAATCCATCATTTAACATGTATTACAGTTTCTTCCATCAGCTATTCGTACTAAGTAGAACAATTCTTTTCATCCTAAAATCAAACTGAAAAGCTGCAAGATAAAAGTTTTTTTCAGCCTTAGCTCTCAAAATCACTAAAATTTTTCGCGAACGAAGCTTTGCCGTATAAGTCTACTTTACAACTTTAAAATCTTCAAATCTGGGATGTTCATCTTCGTGTATAATATAAAATAGTGATACAATGTTAAAAACTCTCCTCTGAATTTTTTTTCAAGATACTTCTCGAACTTATGAAAAATCCAGTCCGAATACAGCATAAATGAAACAGAATTTCAGAATTCTTTTTACTTGAATTATAATTGGCACCGTTGTATGCGCTAATTGTTTCACAAACTTTTCAAGTGCAATGGCGAAGAAAGATGAAATTTTTTGAAATTAATTAAGAGCTAATCGATTGCTCGTCATTTGCACGCTACGATACCCAAATAGATTGATGTAGGATTGTACGTGCTTAATCAGTGCTAATTGGAAATTGACTATAAAAGTTGTGTTCTCGTTACGGGGAACGAAATATTTCCCAATTATTAGCAAGAATAGATTCTATCTCTCGAAACCTAGGTTTTTGTCATACTAATTATGATTCAAAATCTTTTTATTTCTAATTTAGTTCGTAGTGTTTTTCAATATAATTAAGTAACTATGTAATACTTTTTCGAGGAGAAGAAAATTTTGTGTGTTTTGCTCAATAATTATGATGAATCATGAATCAGTGAAATTTTTTCTTGTATAAAAATATAACTTGTAATTAGATCACAAAATTTTTTATATCCTGACTTCCAATTGTTTTTAGTTGAAAAGCATTGAATTTACTAAAAAAAACTTGATGAATTGTCATGAAGAATCAAATAAGGTGACTTTTAAAACAATTAAAAAAGGATTATTCATTTTCATTTCTGGATCTTAGTTGCAGATTTCATTTCAATCGAAAAGTAAAAGAATCTGTATAGTTCTGAAACCTTTATTACTCCGGAATTGTGAAAGCTACTGTAGAATAAATTTTTGTTTCAGATATAGTATTCAAATTTTTATTCTGGATAAATGTACAAACCGTAAAATGTTTACTGATCGTAATAAAAGGCCACTCTTACATTTTCTCGGTGGGTGAATAATTTATTTATCATTCAAATTTCTCTTGTAACACCACTTCCTGAAATGCAAATTTTTCAAACACGGAAACAACGGGTGCTACAAAAGATTGTGATAAAGGAAATTATGAACAGAACACATGTTGCAACCGTGAAAAATGTGATGTCTACTAACATGCATAGTAAAAAAAGGGCATGCGATTTGAATAATAAATTTCGTTTTGGCATGAAATATCCTTGATTTTTTGTACTAGACCTTATATTTTCTTATAAGACAAAATTATGAGCCGATTAACTTTAAATCATTAATTTTTACGATAATCTTTATGATAAATTGTAAAATAAAAGTTGAAAAGATAATTAAGGTTAAGTCAAAAAATATAAATAAAAGTTTCGGGTTGTTTTATTTTAACTTTTTAGTTAATCATCAAAATTCGAGTTAATAGACTTTTGAACACATCGAAAATGACTCTTTGGTATGAATATCGGAATTTGTGATTTAATTATATTCTAGGGCATGCTATTAACATTACGTTCTGTGATAACGTTATCGTAATTCCGAACATACTCACTTTGTAGCATATCGATAGAAATGTGCTTCCTGCTTCTTGCGGATGGACGAGTCATCATGGTTCGGACAAGATGTAGATTGGTCGGGAAAAACTCAGCGACATCGAATTCCATTCCAAATCATTCAATATCACATTTTGACATTGCGATTTAAAGAAACTTTCTTCGTATTCACTATAAAATCAAATCAAATAATATTCAAATTATAAAACTTGTTATCTGGCAGATTTGACAGATAAAAAGTGAATTGTTATTGGACAATTTGACTCTTTTGAAGCAGTTTTAAAAAAGTATTACCGTGACAATTAGTTTTTACAACGAATATTTTATTTGCTCAATTTACAAAATTTTGAATTCAATCTTTTTAAACTGTTATCGATTTTCCATATTTTAATACATCTAAAACAGTTCTACACGATCGAGTATGTTCAATATTAAAAAAAGTTAATATTAACTTAGCTTTTTTATTTGTCGATAAACTTTTATAACCTTATGAAAAAATTTACCAAGACTATGCATTATAGAATATTAACATCCAAATGAATTACCAAATTTACCAATCGTTTTCAATGACATTTCACATTTAGAATAAAACATGCGAAATCTGGAAACCAGGAGAAATGGCAATTAACTCACTTCACTTCGTGGAGCATAATTGTAATGATATTCGGGAGCACAAACGTTTCTCTCTGGGTTGCCTTGAAATATACGGGTCTGTTTACGAAACGTCTTAGCTTACACTGGACATACCAGACCTAACCTACAAATTTCAAACTGTCTAATACAGAACTACCTCGACCGCAAAATAACATTTACAGAGCACACACTGTGAAGACATTCACATCCCTTCTTATGGGAAGGCTGCCTGACTCGAGCTTAATTAAATCAAAACAACTCACCTTGCAGAGGTTTTCTTGAAAACTTCTTTGAGGACTTGAAAATCTTCAAACTTGATATCATTAACCTACAATGTTCCAATGTCACATTACAAAAACATTTTTTGAGAAAATTGCCTGCTGTATTTTTGAAATTGGAAAACATTTGATCAATTTAGGAAAACAATAAAATGAAGTGGTTAGAAATGAAATTAATTTTAAAAAATAGATACGTTGTGAACTATTTTTTTAATTTCAATCCAAACTAACATAATAAAACCTGATAAATAATTATACATTTGTTTAACGAAAAACAAAAATTTCTGTATATAAAATTAAACATGGATCACTTGAGGTCAAAATCATAAAATTAAATCTTAAATAACTCAAAAATTAGGAAATACTAGGTGATGGAAATATGCAAAAATCCACTAGCATAACTTGAGTCATTACTTTTATTTATTTACAGTCCATCGCATATCTAATAATTGAATCAATGTGGTATTAGACAAAATTTCTAACAGTTTATACATTTATATAGTCTAAAAACTGGTGATAAACTCGTCAATTACTTCAACGATTTGAAAAAATCTTCCACGACACACGTTATCATATTGTTCCAAGTCATTTAGCCCAGTACGCAATCGATCAACTGCATGTGAAAACTGCTACTGAGCCAAAAAGTTTTTCAGCCATACATACGTGAAACGAGTTTTATACAAGTTCCATCTGACCATATTCAATAAGGAATAGTAAAAATAAGGATTGTCGATTACTCATTATTTTTAAGTTTTGAACTGATGTTTTCATACTGGAGAAAAATTCAGAAATTTAGTACTGATAAATTAGATACTTTCTATATTTTCCAAAAACTTTCTGAAAAAAGAAAACAAACCTTTGGAAATTCACTGATTCAGATACTTAATAATTAAATGTTGAAGTATAAGTATCTTTAAAAAATTTGAACAATAAATGTATTGCACAATTAAAATTTTTTACAAAACTATTGTTTTTTAAAACAAATACCAAAAACAAATAAAAAATTTACTTTACAGGGTGTACCAAAAACAATGAAGCAAAAATAAATCCAATATCCCTCTTTCAATTTCAAGTTGAAAATTCTTCTACCACTGTTTCAAAAACTAAAAATAAAGAAGTTTTCTAAGCATAAAGTTTTAACAATTAAAGCTCTCTGTCAACAATAATTTTGGTTAACTTCATGGATCAAACTGTACCCAAATTTTTTATACATATCTGAGTTGAACAGTCCTTTATTAATTTTTACAAAATTTAAGATTAAAAAAGTGATTGGGGTCACAAGTTTAAATTAATCAGATTTGTTTTTGAGAATATCTTTTTTGATTTTTAATTAAGTGAAAAGTGGCAGAGAAATTTTCGAGTCAGAAAAATATAAACAAAATTTGGTTAAAGTATAGTCCGTCAAATTTATCCTTATTTATAAAGAGAGTGCACTATTTGTTTAACTTTCAGGCTTCAATAACTTTTTCAATTAAGTTTTTAAAAAAAGTGGTGAAAGACTCATTGACTTATAATTGAGTTAGAAGCATTGGGTTTTTTTTGGTTCAGTGATTTTTATACACTCTGTTTCCTTAACATCTTGATTGGAAAAAAAGAAAATAACTTTAAAACTTGTTTTACTTTGTTATTTCTTCATCATTAAAATTTCAGAACCATTCTTATAAATTGTGAAACTTACCAAAGTTTATATTTTTCATATTTTTTGAACGATTTTTTTTCAAAGAATGAAAAAAGGGGGAATTATAATTTTCAGTACGACCTATGGAGGATGGCTTTATGAGACCAACAATTTGGAAAAATCATTTTTACATGTTTTTTTTTTAATATGCAATATCTATGATTATTTAGGATCTGGGGCAGCTTTCACATACCTTCTTGATAAGTCTTATGTCGAAATTTTACACCACTTTCTCGATATACAATAAAACTACACGAGAGGAACTAAAAATTTATTCACTTGTTTGAGAAGACTTCTGAGTACGTGAACACGTTTTGAACACATAAGATTTACGATCTTTACCTTTGAATTCATAACTTTTTGAAAAGTCTCTTTTTTCATAGTTATAAGATATTTAAGTTTCACTCAAGTTCAATTTAGTTCGATTGATAAAATTTTCGATCTAAATTTTACTATGATTGTAATTATAGTCAGTTGCCGTTATTTTTATTTTATGAAATCCATTGTATTGTAAGTATACACTTGTTATGTTATACTCATGGTAGTAGAAAAAGTTAAAAAAAAACTATATATCAGATTTTACAATAAATAAATAATAACTTCACCTTTTTTTTTGCTATAAATATTACGGGAATGTACATTATAGTTGTATTTGTGGAAAATTTGAGTTTAATTCATTCAATGTATTTAATTTTCCTATTATAATCTTAATTGCAATTATTCTTCGTTTACTTTATTTTTCAAGTTTCAATTTCATGAAGTTTTTCGTAATATAGTTATACAGTTGTTATTTGATACCTATAACAATGAAAATAATAGAAAATTTTTTTTTTTATTTCGCTTAAAAAACCAATTCCATTGCCTCGTTTCAGTTATTAGTAGTAACAGAATGTGCACTATATAGTTATAGTTGTACGATAATCGATTTTAATATTCATCATTGTATTTAATTCTTCAATTTTATTTTCATTCAAATCATAATCGCAGTTAATTTCAGTTAATTTTAATTTTATTTTTCATTTTATGAAATCTGTAGTAATGTAATTATACAATTATACTTGTCCCTCACTCAGAATCTGCTAACGTGCGCTATAAAAAGTTTCACTTCAAAAATATTTTGATATTACCCTAATCATTTTACAGTTTTTAAAATACTTCACTATTTAATAATTTAATGAGGCAAATAATAAAAATCTCGAACGGATTCAGAAGTTTCGAATCTTCTTGATAGTTAAACAATCTGTGAAAGACGTCCATAGATCGTATTTGCTAATTTATTGAAATAACAGTCATTGAAATTACAGGTATATTTTCATTATTTTAAAGACGCAAGATAAATTGCTATTTCAAAATTTTCTTCTCGAAAACGTTGCCAAATTGTACGAGTGAGTCAACTGATTATTCGTAGTTGTTCACTTCACTTATTCCTCCGAGAAAACTTGAGTTGTTTGATAATAATTTGAATATCCCATCGGCAAGTATGATTTTCATCACGTAGGTGAATTCGGAAACAGAGATTGTATATCCGATTGCAAATGAGTTATTCATGGGAATTCTTGAAATATTTCAATTATGCATTCGATGAATTAAGCTGCCATTTCGCGGCGTTTTATTGTATAACTTGTTTCGTGGTCAGGGGTGGAGAATTTAAATAATCGCGATTAATAGCGCGGTGCTGGGGAACTGACGTACGCAAAACATACTTGCTAAATCGCATGGAACATTTGTGTGAAATTACTTGAACACGAGCGCTTCACAATAACTCGGAAATTGAAATGCGTTCGGAGTCATAAATCGATTTCATTACTGCAAGTGTTCGGTACGTAACGCAATGTTTGGATATAACGAGGAAAAACGTTCGACGTATTTACATTTTATGTACAACGTGAGTATAACGACGATCCAACGTTATAAAATTTTTTAATAGTTTGTCACTCATTTCGAGAAGTTTCATAACATGGAATTAGATTTTTCGCATACTTTCGATATTTCTAGTTGTCATTCCAGGCATACCATTTTTTAGTAGAGTAATGATGAATACAGAAGTTCGGAGTTACATTTTCATAGGCTGTTTTTTCTTTTTTGATTCGATGAAAAAGTGATCATTATGGAAATGAAAATCGAGATTTTTTCTGCTGAAAAATTCTGCTGATTTTATTATGTACTTATTATCTTAATAAATCGAATTTTTAACATCATTGTCATTTTCAAAAAGTTTTCCAACAATAAACAAATTTGTAATTTCTACGCGAAATGATGAAACACAATCAAAGTATTAAAACTTTGTTTCTGTCTTTTCTTTTAGAAATGCATTTTAATCATATTTCCTTTCCACAAATTTCATTTTATAACAATATCTCAAAACTAAATGAATAATCAAACAAAAAATGCATTCATCCATTTTTCAAAAAACCTATAACGAATTCTTATATCTGTATTCATGAAACATTTTTTATGAATGGTGGAAAAAGAATTCATAACTAAAAAATTGGAGCAGAGCCAAAAGAATTTTTTTGCAAAACACTCCGCAAAATAAAGTATTTCGTACTCAGAGAACCTACGCAAAGTAGCCTTTTGACGTATAGTACTTACTTTTCTGGCCTAGGCCAGTAAAGTAAGTACTTTACCGGCCTAGGCCGGAAAAGTAAACAGCTGTGCGCTGTTTTGTTGTGCATGTAGCCGTTTTTTGCTTCCTCTTGTTTTTTGG
>JAPYZL010044435.1:0-16932 GCA_030522825.1 Platygaster orseoliae
ACTATTCAACACTATTAGTGTTGAGTAGTGTTGAATAGTGTTGAAAAGTGTTTTGTTAGTAGTGTTGAGTAGTGTTGATAGTGTTGAAAAGTGTTTTTCTACACGGGGAGCATCGCTAAAGTAAGAAAAATTATGTGTCCAAATTTAATTTCATTCCAATGTCTAGTTCCAAAGTTATGGCGAGTTAAATAAAAAAAGATTGTTGAAATATTTCGTTTTCGTTTTCGTTTTCCTTTTGATCGGATCTTCGCGTTACGCCCCCTCCCTTACTTACTAGGTTGAGCGCCCCCGCTGTTTTGCTATCCGGGCCCTCAATCAGTGAAATTAATCACATTAATTAATAAGTTATTTGATATGATAATTATTAATTTTTTATTACAATATATCATAATTAATATATAATAAATTATTTATTAATATATTAATATCATATCAATATAATAATAATAATAATAATTATATATATGTTAATCAATTATAATTAATATAATAATTATTATAATAAATAATGAATCATATACTATAATGATAGATTTATTGAAATAATTATTAAATAATTAACAAAGCACATTAATTAAGCGTATTAATTACCCATACGGCACGGTGCGTTTCAGTAAGCTTTCAGCAAGGTTCCGATTGCAATCGAAACTTTGCTGAAAGCTTACTGAAACGCACCGTACCGTATGGGTAAGTGCAGAAATTAAAAAAATATTGGGTCATCAGATTAATTTAACATTTAAATATTTTTGATAACTCTGTGAATTTTTAAACGAGATTTGTAGAATTTGAAATGATTTTAGATATTCTGAATAATGGATTAAGATTTTCTATATTCACGAAAAAATTTTCCGAATTTTTAGGACACTTTCAAGCTCCGATCTTTTAAAGATTTTCGGAATTTTTTTTTGTATTGATTCCCTGTACAAATAATTGTAAACTTTAAAAATTATTTTAACTAACACTGAAATTAAATTAAATTTATTATATGTTAATAAAATTCTGGAAAGATAATTATTAAATTATAAACATAAAGTAATAAATTATAAATAAATATAATATAATAAATTTCAAATTAATATGAAATAAGAAATTATGAATAAATATAAAATATTAAAGATAATTATTAAAAATATGATTATTATATATCAATTTCATTATTTTAAAAATTCTTTAAACAATTTTGACAATCTGAATATCAGAATACGTATGGTCTTTTATACTTACGAAAGATTTTTTTCGAAATTTCGAAGATTTTCGGAAAATTTTTAGGGTTTTGTTAACGATTTCTGTGTTTTGAATTGATTTCTAGGATAAATAGTTAAAAATTTGAAAAATTATTCATCTCGTTAATGACTGCAATTTTATTGAGTTTGTTTAAAAATATGATAATTTTTGTATGTAAGCAATAAACAATGTTTTAAGTTTTTTTGGAAACTTTCAAGTTTTGATCTTTCAAAGATTTTCGGAACCAATTTTTCTGTTTCATATTGATTCCCAGGACAAATAAGCATTTTTTGAATTCAATATTGAATTTTTTCCTACGGTTTATAATAGTTTTTAAAATTATTGAAATATTCTGTAAATCTTTAAATGACATTTTCGGAATTAAAACTAATTTTGAATCTATTCTTTAAATTTTTCTAAAATTTTGAGAGTTTTGGAAACGATTTTTGTGTTTCGAATTTATTCCTAGGATAAATAGTTTAAAATTAGAAAACTTATTTATCTCGTCAATGACTGCGATTTTATTAAGGTTGCTTAAAAATATGTATAATTTTTATATGTAAGCAATAAACAATTTTTCAAGTTTTTTTCGAAATTTTCAAATTCGAAAATGAACTTTCCAGTTTCGTTCTTTTAAAGATTTTCGGAACCAACTTTTCTGTTTCATATTGATTCCCAGAACAAATAACTATTTTTTGAATTTGATATTGTATTTTTTCCTACAGTTTATTATAATTTTTTAAATTATTAAGATATTCTGTAAATCTTCAAGCGACATTTTCGGATAAAACTAATTTTGTCAATCTAAATATTATAATATAGTCTTTTACACTTACAATAGATTTTTTTCGAAATTCCGAAAACTTTCGGAAAATTTTTATGGTTTCGAAATGATTTCTATGTTTAAAATTGATTCCTATTATAAATAGTTTAAAACTCAACAAATTATTTATCTCGTCAATGACTGCAATTTTATTAAATCTGTTCAAAAATATGTATAATTTTTTCTATGTAAGCAATAGACAATTTTGAAGGCTTTCCTTATATTTTACACAGAGAGAAATTGTTGGTTACGTTAAACATTAATTTAGTAAAATATGAGCCCACCAAAGTTTTGGGTAGTACAACCAAAACTTTAGATGTGATAACCAAATAGTTGATTATTACAACCGAAATATCAGTGATAAAAATTTTGCATTAGTTGCTATAAAATAAGTTTTGGTTGTCATAACCAAATTTTTGGTTGTAGTACCCAAAACTTTGGTGGGTCCATATTATACTAAATCAATAGTTGCTGTAACCAAACCATTTTTCTCCGTGTAGACATTTGATCAAATATCATTTTGATGACTTCTGGAAAATTTTTGTCAGTTTAGACAAACATTTCGCAAATTTTTGATACTTTCATTATTATTATAAGAAACAACAAAAATTGCAGAAAGTGACTCTATGAAATTGGATTGGTTGGAGAACAACGTCGAGCCTTGGCCAAAATGCATCCAGTACTGGAATGAAACTTTTCTAGTTCGGAGACGAAAATTGGATACCGAAAACATCGGAGTTTACGAATACTTTTTCAAATTCAAATGTTTGCATTTTAACTTCGGTTGTGACATGGTAAACATTTTTGGAATTATTTTATATTCATATATTTATGTTTAGAAACTGAGTTTTAAATTTAATTAAATGTTCCATAGTTTTTTTTTTGTCTTTCGCATTCAGTATAATGTAAATGACTATTTTTTACAGTTAAAGTACGATTTTGACCGTCTCCACCCAGGAAAAGCATTATCACTGTTCCTCAAATGGCAGAACATAAGAACGCATTTGATCCAACTTTTGGAAAATGAAATCGAACCACCGGAAATCGAACAAAAAGGTCTACCTCAGAGGCTGAAATTGATGAATCCAGGTATTACTTGTATTGTTTTTTATTTTTATAAGAATTTATTAATTTTCAAAGAAACATTGATCAAAAATGTAAAAAATCGAGAATATATCATACAAAATAGTGTTTTGAAAGCCACTTTTACGGATTAAACATATATGATCTAAAAATTTGTTTTTTCTTTGAGAGTTGTTTCAAAAAGTTGCAAGGTGACATTTAAAAATATTTACAAGATTTCCGAATTTGATTTTTATATTTCTAAGTTTTTCAACTTCAAAGCCTTGGTTCTCAAACTTGTACATCCCCAAATTTTTATAATGTTTATTAAATTTAAATAAGTATCAAAATATTATTATCAAATAATTTTCCACCACAAATCATTCAAATAAACAATATGAAAATCGAAACTCATTTCTACAAAAATGTTTCATTCTCATCAGGATAATTCCTCTTGTTTCAATTTTCAGACAGTCAAGATGCTTCAATTTTGTACTTACTTCCTGTACTGATCAAACCTTCAGCATTAAAACCACACCGGAGAAACCCTGGGTCTGAAAACGATCCAGTGAAATTGAAGAAAAAGAAGCCATCTCTTATCGAATGCCAAGAATCGATCATGTTGCAAGTCGAGGTAAATTTTGTAATTTTTGTTTCGTTATTTCAGTCATTTTGAGTTCTTTTGCAATTATTAGTCATGGTGATGATTGATGATGAAAATTTCGAAAAATGAATGAAGCGATGCACAGAATTTTCATGAATTCCCATCAACCTAACCTAACCAAGCATCAACATACACAATAAGTTTCTCAAAGTGAAACTTCCAATGTCTTACTATATTACGATCCACATCAACATACACAAGAAGTTTCATAAAGTGAAATGTACGTCCTAATATAGTATGATCCACAATAAACATACACAAGAAGTCTCTCAAAGTGAAACTTCTAATGTCATACCACAGTATGATTCACAATCATAACCTAACTACAATCATAACCAACCAACAACACTAACCTAGCCAACCATCAACATACACAAAAAGTCTCACAAAGTGAAACTTCTAATATCCTACCATAGTATATTATCAGCCATCAACATACACAAAAAGTTTCACAAAGTGAAACTTCTAATGTTCTACCCTAGTATTATCCACAACCAACATACATTATGAGTTTCAGAAAATGAAACTTCTAATGTCCTGCCATAGTATTTTCCACAATCAACATACAAAAGAAGTCTCAAAAAGTGAAACTTCTAATGTTCTGCCATAGTATTATATCCACAATCAACATACATTGGAAGTCTCACAAAATGAAACTTTTAAAGTCTTGCCATAGTAGGATCCACTATCAACATATGCAAAAAAAAGTGAAACTTCTAATATCCTACTGTAGTAGAACCCACCATCAATATACACAAAAAGTTTCACAATGTGAAACTTTCAATGTCATACTATAGTACGATTATCAACATACACAAGAAGTTTCACAAAATAAAACTTATGTCCTACTATATTACGATCCACAATAAACATACACAAGAAGTCTCTCAAAGTAAAACTTGTAATGTCTTATCATACTATATTATCAACCATCAACATACATTAGAAATCTTACAAAGTGAAACTTTTAATGTTCTACCATAGTATTATCCACAATCAACATATATTAGAAGTCTCAGAAGTGAGAGTTCTAATATCCTTTCATAGTAGGATACACCATCAACATAAATAAGATATTCAACAAAGTAAAACTTCTAATGTCCTACCATATTATTATCCACCATAAACATACAATAGAAGTCTCACAAAAAGAAACTTCTAATGTTTTGCTATAGTATTATCCACAATCAATATGTGTACGAAGTCTTACAAAGTGAAACTTCTAATTTCTTGTCATAATAAGATTCACCATCAACATACGTAAGATGTTTAACAAAGTATAACTTTTAATGTTCTGTCGTGGTGTTATCCACAATCAACATATATTAGAAGTCTCACAAAGTGAAACTTCTAATGTTCTACCGTAGTATTATTCACAATCAACATACATTATAAGTTTCATTTTATGAAACTTCTAATGTTCTGCCATAGTATTATCCACAATCAACATACGCAAGAAAAAACTCACCATCGACATACATTAGAAGTCTTAGAAGTGAAACTTCTAATGCCCTACCATATTAGGATCCACCATCAACATAATTGAGCAGATGAAATTTGTTCTTTACATTACTCATTGTCAGTTCAATATTTATAAATTCCTTGCCTCCCCATAGATAAGAATTGAAAAAAGGTGCTATAGTCATGCTCTCATTATAAATTTAAGTATAAAATTGTTATATGCACTAGAATCCCAAATTTTATAGATATTCAGTATTTAATTAAATTTCTTATATTATATTTATGAAATATTTATTATTCTTATAAGATTTTTAATAAATTAATAATATAAATATTAAAATAATAATCTTTATATAATTAAAAAAGTTTATCCCGCTGATTTAGTCAACTCTAACCTAACCTGACCTAACCCTTACTTAATATGGTTAGGTTGGGTTGGCTTGGCTTACGAACATACCCGAACACTTCCAAATCTACCCGAACACTTGCGAACATACTCGAACATACCCGAATGTCACAGAATGCCATACTCGTATATACCCGAAAACTTCCGAACATACCCGAATATTTCCGAACATTCCCGAACACTTCCGAACATACCCAAATATTTCCGAACATACCCGAATACTTCCGAACATTCCCGAACACTTGCGAACATACTCGAACATACCCGAATGTCACAGAATGTCATACTCACACATACCCGAACATACCTGAATGTCACAAAATGTCATACTTGAAGGAACATACTCGAATATCACGAAATGTCCTCGAAAAACTATACTTTAAACAGAAACTGAATTGGGGTTGGCGCGCAGGGTAAAATCATCGAAAAATCATCTTTGCAGACCGTTGCCATGATGGAACCAATGATACAGAAGAAGCGATTCGAGCTTCACCACAACGGCGAAATCCTGCAACCGATCATCATCATCGTCGGAGATTTGGGCAACGTCCAGGAAGCCTACGTGCAAGTGGGAAGCGCCAGGTACAAAGTTCCTTCGGTGGTGCACGCCGTCGACCTGACTTTCAAATCCTTTTCCGCCATCAACTGCGACTACCCCGAATCCGGCCACCAGATATGGCTTTTCTTCCAGCAAGTCATTTACAGCATCAACAATCCGACAGACCGAGTGGGCTCCAAGTTGAAACAACTCATGGTCGAACTCGCTCGACACCATTTTTGAACCAACAATTCAGAAAACACGCCAGTTTTTTTTACTTTCTCCGAGTGTACTCTAAATCTCATTATATTAGACAATATAAATCACGTTGAATAAGTTATTCGATGCAATTGTAGACGTATATGCTCTTTTTCGGTCACAACAAGATTTTGTTTTATTAGAACGTTGTCTTTTGTATTTTGATACGAATAAAATGTTTATAGGGATAAACCTGACGATGTCTTGATGTATACATATTTTTTTCGTTACCGTTGATGTGCCTGCATAAGTTTCGTGAGTTTTATACCAGCCATTTGAACTTTTTTTTCGTTGATATTGAGGTTTGGATGATTGGTTACTTGGGTTAAGTTATATGGAGGAATGTTACTTTTAGAAACGATGCTGTTGGCTTATCAAGTTCCTCGCAACCCGGAAAATATGTGTCAACTGTGCAACTTCCTGTTCAAAAGCCAAAGTGAGTTTTCGTTACTTGGATTACACCGCAGGCCAAAAGTATTTGTACTCCCATGATAAACTGGTTTTTTTTTTCGATTTTCACGTGATTTACGTTAAATGAATTTTTTATGATTGATTGATTTATTTTTTTGGGGTTCTATAAGAGTATCAATAAATAATGTTTTGCAAAATACGCACAAAAAGGTGCTTCTCGCACCTGAAAATTAACACGAAGGGGGTGCGTTTCCGACAAGGCGCACCGCGCCGTCTGTCGGTAAACAAAACTACTCCTAGGTAATAAAAATCAAAAACACGCAATAAAACATGACGCCCACATCGAAATGATCGAAAACAAATCGCCGGTCGGAAATGCACATCCTTTGTGTCTGTTTTCAGGTACAAGAAGCACCTTTTTTTGCGTGTTTTGCAAAAAATAATGTTACGACTGATTTCAAAAAGTTTTTGAGTTAAAAATGATGTATGATTTTCTTAAATCCGCGGTTTTTTCATTATATAGTATCTGTTATCTAAAATGTTTAAATGTGAATAATTTTCAATATATTTCAGATGCTCTTCAAAGGCACATAGCGTCAAAACATGAGTCTAATCCAGACAACGCTGCGTACTGTTTCACCTGCCAAAGGCACTTCAAAACAAAATGGAGCCTATCAACGCACAACAGCAAATACCACAAATTAGCGCCGATTAAACCTTCGCTGATTTGATGAATTCAATTAAATTTCAACGTCTTTTGTAACTTGGCGTGGACTTAAAGTTTTGAATAAACTTTCTAAGAAAATTTGGAATTTTTTACTGGAATGTACAAATAATTGATTAAATGTAATTTTATTTGTTTTTTATATTGGCGCGAAAGAAGATTTTTGAAATTAGATAAAAAATGAGTAATTAAACTTTCGAAATTAAAAATATTTGCTAAATTAAAATAATTTAAACAATAATAATTTAATAATTTAATAATTTAAACAATATTGATAATATCGGCGATAAAAATATCGAAATCGTCAGCGAAAAATATCGATAAAAAAAAATTATCTACAACCCTAATTTTTTGTATTTGTCAAATAAAATACCAATTTTGTTTTAGTTCTATTGAACCTCCTCAAAAACGATCAAGTGCAGGTATAAAAAATTGATAAAATTTTCTTTTTATTCAGTATTTTTTCATTTAGATAAGCCGAATTTATCATTCAACTAATTTTTTTGATTTTTTTGTATTTTATTTCCTTTTGATTTGACTTGTATTTTATAAATTTTGAAACCAAATTTTGCAGGTCCATTCATTGCCATTCTGATGTGTCAATTATTAATCAAAAAATGTTCCGAAATTTCATTTGTATAGAGATTTATTTCATTTGAAAACAGAATTTTGTAATCATATACCATGAAAAATTTTAAGATCAATTGGATCATCATTTTATGCAGTTTTTATTCAAATTTGAAGTAAAATCTTGCAGACTCAATGCAAAAATTACACATATTTTTCTGTCGAATGTTACTTAATTATTGGGAATCACATTTTACAAATGAAAAAGTCTTTTGGTTTTTATCTATACTGATGATTGTATATTCAAAAATAAATTAAGTTTTAAATCCATTACATTTTCAATAATAAGAATAAATTTAAATCAAATTTATTGATTCTATATTAAATTTTTATTAAATTTAATTAAATTATATTGATTATGAAATTTAATTCAATTGTTTTCATTATATTTATATACACTTACATTGAACATTTATTTTATTGTATTAAATATATACCAACATATTGAATTTAAAATTAATTAACTGAAAACTGAAATTTCAGTAAATTTAATTGAGTTGAATAATTGATTAATGATTAAGCCCGAGGGTTAAATTATTAATTCCCTAGAGTTTTCTAGAACTCTGGGGAATTTATGGGGAAATCTAGGGAATTTAGGGATAACATGAATTCTAGGGATAATCTAGTTATAAAATGAATTCCCTATGTTCAACAAAAAGATTTAGCCTCCCATAATTTTAAAACGTTGCTTTTAGATGGAAGATTTTTGAACAGTTTTATTATGAAACTTTAAATTAAAATTTCGTTCATTAATAACGTTCAACAGAAAATTTAGGCTAAATCTTTTTTGTTGGACATAGGGAATTCTAGGGAAAACCCTAGGGTTTCGTCATTATTCCCCAAAATTTACTAGAACTCTAGGGAATTTCTGGGGAAATATAGGGGTGCCCTAGAGTTTAATCGTAAATTCCCCAATTTCCTAGAACGGCACATACTTTTCTGTTGGACATGGGAAATTCTAGGGAAAACTCTAGGGATTAATCATTTATTCCCTAGAATTATAGGGAAATCTATGGAAACCCAAGAGTTTTAATTAATATTATTCTCAAATTACCTTTATCAGGCATTATGAGTTTCAATAAATCATTTTCCGAAGAAAAAATTACAATACCTGAATAATGTTAACCAAAATTTCCAAACATAACTAATTTCCATGATTAGAAAAAGCCATCATTTCTTCAGCTTGAAATTTTTGAATTGGCATCGAAATAAAACTGTTGTTTTTATTTCAAGAAGCTTTATTTTACATGGATAGGAACATTATTCATAATAAAATTGCTCAATGAAGTTTTCAAGTCTGAGTTGTAATTTTAAAAAAAACATACAATTTTGCAGATTTTTGTGCTAAAAAGGTTATACATGTTAAGTATCAGTTTCATTGATAATTATTTTCTGAATGAATATAAAAAGAATTTAAAAAGATGATGCACTGGTGGAATTTTTTTTCATAGTGTTGGAATAAAATTAGTAAAACGGTAGGAAGAAACGTTACGAGCCCCCACGTAATGCCAAAACTAAATGCAACACGGATCCTCCTTCAACTTTGTAATCTTGGGCAGTCTTTTCGTCATTCCTGAAAAAAACAAGAAAAGCAGTGCTTTAGAAACATAAGTGCTTTTAAAATTCTTAATACATTTATTCTAGTTGTTACGTAACAATATTCAAAGTAAAATTTTATTTTTGATAAATTTTTATTTATTTAACTAGTCATTACAAGACAATCTGTACAAGTAAAATTGAGATTTTTAATTAAAAAATGTAACAGGAAATTGTTTTATGAAAATGTTGTAATATTTTAAAATTGTGGAACGTTCTTTAAATTTCGCATTATACTGAAATTCACTTTCTTGCAGTTACTATTTAGTAGGATATTTATTACATTTAATTTTTTTCCATATTCTTCAAAAAAAAGTTTTCATTATAAATTTAATTTATACACTACAAATTTAAGAAAAGTTAATAAATTTCATAAAATTTCCAAATAATTTTCCATGTGATAAACTATAATGAACTAACTTAAATAATATTGTTTTAAGACGTAACTGAATTGTTGTGAAAAAAATATTTTAAATTCATTTTTAAAAAATTAAAATAAATAAAATTTAGATAAATTAATCAATTTCTGCTTCAATTTTTAATAATTATATTATTATTATTTCTTTAATTTTAATAATTTTTTCAATAAATTCTAAATATATTTAAATTAAATTCTATAGGGTCTTCTTGTCATTTAAATATAAATAATCTTTTTATTATTGAATTTATTAAATATTTTATTTAAAAAAAAAATTAATTTTTCAGCTTCATTACTTTTTCGACTATTTCACATCGAAAAATATTGTGTAGTCAACCCTTACAAAAAACATACATTTGTTTTCCTGAGAAAATAAGCCTTTGCTGCGATGGAGGGATGCCTTCTTTTTCTTCTACCCTCTCTTTGATCCTCTCAACTTTATCAGTTGGTTCAATGTCAATCTCAATCTTTGAAAAAATACATAAGTACTAAATTAAAATTGTAACTATAGGAATTTGGAGTATATAATACATATAAATAATTAATTTATATATAGGGTGTACCAAAGAAAAAGTCGCATTAATCCTTTCTGAAATTTGAGTTGAGATGTTTTCTGTCCCTTTCAAAATTCTTAAAATTGATCGATTTAGTTGATTTTCTTCGCCAATAATTCTGTAAATTTTGATAATTTATAAAAGTGGTTGCAGATTTTTCAACTCAAATTCAAAAAGAAAAATCAATTTTTTTGGGGGGCAAGAAATTCTGTAAATTCTGTATATATACAAAAATATATAATTTAGAAATGAATAATTATATATATATACATAAATTGAAAATTCAATAATATTGATAATCCAAATTTTATAATAGTTAAATTGAGAAATAAATTATATCTAAATATTAATATTGAATATTCCACAATGTTTAATTTTTAATATTGAATTTAATAAAATATTAAATTTTAATAATGAATTAAATATTAAATATGATAAATGAAGAAATTATTGAACTGATGTTAAATTTCGAAAATATAAATAAATTAACAATATATACATAGAAAACTGTTAAGGGTGGATTATCATATAGACAGTCAAAATCATACTGAATGTTTGCGCGTGGTTCAAAAAAAAAGTTTTCATGTGAAAGGCTTATATTAAAAATAATATATTCCAATAAAAAATTATGACATGTTTATAATTTTTAAAATATCTAAATAAGAAAATTATTGTTATTTTTAAACTGGGAAGAATTTTATAAAAATGAATTGAAAGTGAAATAATAAAATTAGAATATATTTGATGAAATATTTTTTATGCATGGACAAAACCACGATTTACTACCTGTTATTTTTTTCAAATGGTTCCATTTTATTTTTAAATTTTAAATTGGAATTAAAATGTTTTTTTTTTTATTTTGTAAAATTATAATTTATATTGAAATTTTTTTATTTCGACACATGTTTCAATACGATTTGACAAACAAATAAAAATTCCTTTATCGCTAATTTATCAACGATAAAGAAACTTATTTACCAATTTACTAATGCGATCTATTTATTTATTACGAATTTTTTAAAATTATTTATACTATATTTTATAGAATTATTTTTTAACGATTTTTTTCTTTATTATCTATTACCGATTCACCACGATTCCAACACTTTTTTTTCAAAGAAAGTTGCTCTTAATCTCTGCAATTTTTAATTTTCAAAAATAAAATATGAGTTTTTCTCACCTCTTTTCCTGTCAGCGTCTGAAAATAAATAGTTAGGAAATTAAAAATTACTATCAAATGATTTTACTATTTCAGGACTTACCTTCACTTTTATCAACATTTTGAATAAATATTTTGTTTTTTAATACTTTTATAACCGAAAACTAATTGTACGTTTTGTTATTTTTTGCTAGATAATACTTTGGTAACCTAACCTCACTTATCACACTTGAGATCACAAAATATTGCGATCGTTGTGATATTGGGGTTAGATTGGTAGCACTGATTTTAGTGATTTTTTATAAGTATGAATCGTTATTTACCGTTAAACTGACTATCGATTACTATCGTTCATGTCGATATTTTCAAAAACAAAACATCAAAAATTGTCAAAAATTAACAAAAATAATTGCAATAACAACAAACCTTTCATTCCAAACAATTCAAAACTATTTTTCAAAACTACCAAATTTATAGAAATCATAAAATTTGTGTGGCTTTTTTTATTAAAAATACGATAAATAGGATGGTTTTTTTAAAAAGTATCAATCGATAGTTACCGTTAAACTTTCTATCGATTATTATCGTTTATACCGTTATTTTCAAAAACAAAACATCAACGATCAACAAAAATAATTGCGATAATAAACCTTCAATCCAAATAATTCAAAACCATTCGTCAAAACTACCAAATTTATAGAAATCGTAAAATTTTTGTGGTTTTTTTTATGAAAAATAGGATAAATAAGATGGATGATGAAAAGCAAGAATGCCAAAACGGTGTGTTTTTTGGTAATGAAAGTAAGAATGAATAGGTTAAGTAACAATTTATTTCTGTTATTTACAGGCAACATTGAAGGTTTATACTATGACAAACTGGAAGAAGTATGCCAGATCCGAGTGATTTCTGCAAAAAAGTATGATAAACTGCACAAAAAAAGCCTTCAATTGCAAAATGATATCGCGGTGAGTATCGAAATAAATTGTGAAAACTTCGCTTTTAATGCCCTGAAAAATGAAAAATCTTGTATTTCGCAAGTTTTTATGATTAAAATTGAAGAGTTTAATAGTTTTTGAAATTTTGTGCACAAATTACGATACAAAAATATTTTATGGCAATATTTTGTATTGAAATAATTTAAAAATTTTGAATTTGTAATGTTGTAATATTCAATTGATAAATATATCAATAAAAATACAAAATATTTTAATTAATAATATATAATGTAATTAATGTAAATTATTTTATATTTAATGTGTTAATAATAATAATATTCAATATAATAATAATAATAATGATATTTTATGTATTAATGAATATTTAATGTAAATATTGAATAAATATAATAATTATATATATATATATATATATTTATATATAAAAATAAATATAAATATCTAATTCAAATATTAAAATTACAAATATTTAAATTTTTGAACATATTGCTAGTATTGAATTTTTTCACACAAAATTATTTATTAGAAACATAAAAGAAGTACAAATTTTTGGTACGAAAATTTTTTTGCAATTTATTGATTCCCAAGTATTAAATGTAAATTAATGTCATAATTCATTTTATTTGAATCTCATAATTCTTTTTTCATTCATTGCAAAAAAGCGATATTTTTGAATGATAATTATGAATAATTTGTTGAAAAATATAAAAAATAAACAAATTTTTACGTTTATAAATTAAAAAAAAATGCTTGGTAGATAAATTTACAATACTGAAATTATTTTTTTATGTTAATCTTCTATGACAAAATAATTGAAAAATTTTAATATGTAATGTACAGACGATATTTCAAAGTTTAAATTTATTGCAATTTGTTGCTATAAATTTTTATTTTACACAAAATCATTGATCCACAAATTAATAACCTTTTGAATTATTGATTCAAAGCAATAAAGCATTACAAATTTTCAGTATGTATATTTTTATTCCAATTAATTGATTCACAAGTATCAAATTCTTATTATTAATGTTATAATTCAAATTATTTGAATCTCATTAATCTGATCATGTGCATTAAAAAAGAGAGATATTTTGGAACTATAACTAAGAAAATTTGTTGGACAAATTATAATTTGAAAATTCTGTAATTATTATAGTTATTACTACTTACATTTTAAATCTCAAAATTAATCATTCACAACGGCATTTTACTCAACAAATCTTTAAGTTTATAAATTTATAATAACTTACTCTTAACATGTTTACAGGTTTTTAAGAACATTTTTTATGTTGATCTCACTATTTTCAGTCAAATTTGGAATATTAAAATGTTTGGAATTCCTGATTCATTAATTGTTGCATTAAAAAAAAAAAAAAAAAAAAATCATAATTTCCCTTTTATCTTCCAATTCTATAATTTTTGTATTCCTTGATCTCCTATAACTTTTTAAGCTACATCAAATGAAGTTCTTGAATATTAACGCTACAATTTAGCAATGATTAAAATGTAAAATTTGTAAATTATAACCATTAGGATATTTGAAATCACATAAGTCTGAATTTCTTATATTTCAGATGACGAAAGTTAATTATGAGATGCCACCACTGCCGGAAAAACAGTACCAGCCAATTGATTGGTCTAGATTGGAGCGAATTGACAAGGCTGATACTGGCAGTCAATTAGATAAAAAAATAGAGGAGGCGCATAATCAACTCAGTGAATTAAAAGCCATTTCCAAGCAAATGTTGTCAAATGACGCGCATAATTTTGATTTTCTAAAAGACGTTGTAGTAATTGATGATGAAAAAACAATTGTCGAAATGCAATCTCAGAAGTAATTGTGACTTGGAATCAAGAAATACGCGAATCAAAAACCCCATTTCTTGATTCCAAGTCACAATTGATTTTTATACTTTTTGAACATTTGAAAGAGAAAAAAGAATGTGATAATAATATTTTACTTTGTGTGAACTAAAATCAAATCCCAAAATAGAAATTACAGCCTTGTTTTTGTAATCAGTTAAATGAAATTGTGAAACAAATTCATTTCAGGATGCATTATTTTTTTCACCAGAAGGCTTATAATCTTTTAAAGAATTTTGAAGACAAATATTTTATAATTATTATACTTAGGTTAAGATCATTTGTAATTACTTCTACTGTACATTAAAACCAAATTCAATCATGGTAGTTGAAGTTTTGTTTTTCTAATGAAGTCGAAATACTGGAAACGTTTATTGTAGAACACGTTTTTTCATGACAACATTTTTGAGAGACGAATTTTTTGACTGTACCCTATATTTTGACATGAATTCATTGACAATATTTATTTAAGAATTTACATGTTATAAAATCAAATAGTTTTATTAATTTTTAATATTCCATTGAATAATGTAATAAATTCTACATTCAGAACTAAAAAGAAAAAAAATTCATGATCAAGTCATTTGTAACGAAATTAGAAATTTTTAGAGTTAGAGGTGTTTTTAAAAATATTAAGTTCTTCCGAACTGTATACGAAATAGAACAATGTTGTATAAGCGAAAAAATTTGTGAGAATACAGAAAATAACCCTATGAAAACGACGACCTATATAAAGCATATATAAGATCTATATGACATACTTGTTCTATATAAAGCATATATCATATATAAGTCATATATAGGTCATATAGTCGTATGTAAGTCATATATAGGTCACATGTAGTCGCATATGGTTGTATATAGGCGTTATATATGCCTTATATATGTACACACATATAGGTCTTATATATGCTTTATATATGTCGTATATAGGTCGTCGTTTTCATAGGGAAATGATTTTCAGACTACCGTATGATTAGAGACCCTCAAAATAGAGAGATTGGCCACTGTATTTACATTGGTTTACATGCTCTAATTGGTTCGTCCTGAAAAATGGCCGCGCTAACCGCCATTTTTCTGTTCCACCCAAGTGTGCGTCCATGTATTGTTGTGTATGTGACGTCACTCGCGCAAAGCACATGGCGTATATCCATCCTTGTTCCTCCAATGTTCACAATACAACTAGAAAGAGACAAACTGAAACTCGTAAAAAACGTAGTAAACAATAACAATAACCTAAAAATATACAAATAAGCAATAAAACATTTCCTGAAAACAACACGAATGAAAAAATCTTATGAAAATGCAACGTGAAACGAAATAAATTGGTTGACAGGGATTTTCAGTTGCGGCGAAAATCGATAAACGGAGCGTCAATAAGCGCACGCGTTGATGTTGACCAGCTGTCCTTCCTTTCGTAACTTTCGTTACCTGCATTCACCTGCATTTCGTTATTGTTGTCAAGTTGAAAGTAGAACTCCAATATTCCCAATTATTCCAAAACGGGCAGATCCTGTTTTATATAGACAACTGTAAATATTTCCTCTCGAAATGGCTCATGGTAAACAAAGTAGAGTTTACCTTGGATTCGAAGACGAATACGTCACCGAGAAACATCGCAGTCTCGTCACTTTCACCACTAACAAAATCGGGGGAACACCGGTAAAATTCAGTATTTTTTGCGTTTATGGAGAGATTTTTGAATGGGGATTTTGCATGTGGTATTTGGAGTGAGTTTCGGGGAACGTTTGGGTACATTTTTCGTTCTTAATAGGTAGTAGTATATGTTCATGAATTAATGGATGGGTCCATCTGAAAATGATTATTTTTTTTACATATCCTTAGTGATTTTGATTCTTATAAATATTTTTGTAAGAAAAACTTTTTATAAAGTGAATCAATAAAAACTTTATTAAACAAAAAATTTTTTTTTAAATCGTAAAGTTCGGTCGAACTGACTTGTCGGTTTTATTTTTTGTAGAAACTCTTATAACAAATTTTTTTCATGAATTTTCGTTTTATAAAAAATTAAATAATAGATATTTATGCTACAAGGGAGAAAAAGGATAATTCCAACGAGTGCAATTGCGCACTCGCTTCGTTCGTGCCCAAACTTTGCACTCGTTGGAATTATCCTTTTTGTCTCGTGTAGCATACAATATTTTTTCCCATGCATGTGTAAAAGTG
>JAPYZL010044475.1:0-27937 GCA_030522825.1 Platygaster orseoliae
TGTATATCAATGATTATTTTCAAAACTTGCTATAATTACTGATGTGTTTGGAATGAGGAGGACAGTTTTCCTTGCATTAAAAAATTATCGCATATGAAATTATATCATTAAATTGAATTTATTGGTATAGTTTTTTCTTATTGTATGTCACACAAAGTCATTTCACATATTTCATGATTTTCGTAAATGACGAGGAAAATACGCCTAAAAAAGATTATTATTTCATGCAGTTTATTATTAAGCTGAAATTCGAAATAACGTAATGTGGGATAAAATAGAAAAAAATTATCAAAACGATTGTTAGAATTACTCAAAAATTCACTTCAACAATCATGAAATATCTTGAAATATCGGTGTTTATTTTTTTGAAATTCTTAACTGCAAAATTCTCGAAAACTCTGACATTTGCAACAGTTTTTCTCGATAACTACTTCAGAAACTTTTTTTATTTTCTGAATATGTGTGGTAATTTCGTTTTTCATTTATAAATATCCATCAAAGAAACTGCAATTTTTTTTTTACATTTCAAAAAATCCTGATGATTTTAAAGATATTCCAAATAACGATAATTTTTAAACTCTCTAAAAACATTTTGGTAGCAATAAATTTCAATGAATCTGAGTTGATTATCAGTGTATGAAAACTCAATAATCCGGAATAATAAGGTTTTATGTTCGTTAATATTTAGAAACTCGAAAAAAATTTGTTATTAACATTTTCGAGATTTTATGTTATATTAAAACAAATTTCTCAGAACTCTGAGCAATTTTCATATTTTCCAACAACCTTATCTTTAATTTCTCACAGCAATTTCATCGCGAATTCGATATTTTTGAACATGAATTGATTTCCAAACATTTTTGCAAACACACCAAAAAATAATTCGAATTTCACAGCATATTCAGATCAACACTAAAACACTTATTCCTTTTTTTTAAATTCCCTAACAACATCCAGCAACAAAATCAAAAACAAAACACTATTGTACTCGTCATCAAACTCAGTTTCTCAAAAAACATCTTTCATCCTCTGAACAATTTCCAAAGCGTGACACCCAGTATGTGGCGGAAAACTCGTACCGCATTTTCTTCCATCCTTTTTTTTTTTTTATTTCACACGGCATCTCCGGTTTCTATTCCTACCCTTTCGCCGAGATGCTTCGTGAGAGCAGCATCGAACTTTTTCTCAAGCTTTCGAGCATCTATCGATCCCAAGATTTTCTGATACTTTCTTCGATCACGTGCCTCGACGTGTTGACTGACATTTCACCGAGCTCATGGCCTTTCAGACATGCAGTTTTTATGCACTAATTGAAAATTTTTATTAATCAACAATGAAAAATATACATGAGTTTTGAAAAATGAAACGTTCTGGGTAAATTTATTATTAATCTTAATTTTTGGTTAATGATTATTTTAAGTAAAAATGAGCGAAAATATTCGATATATTTGAATGTTGATATATTGATATAGAAATATCAATTTGAATATTCAAAAAACCGAATAAATAATTCTTGTTCATTCGAATAATTGTTGATCAAAATTTGGTCTGATGAACAAATGATACGTCATCTCATGAATAAATTCTATAAGTATATTCTATAAATATTATATAAATGTATATATTATATAAATGAATATAATTAAAAAAATAACAATAAAAAGTAATAAATATGAATAATTCTATAAGTGAATTCTATAAATTTTCTAAATAAATAATATCTAATTCTACATAGAATATTATCTAATAATTTTTAATTGAACATTTTTTAACGTTGACATTTAATCAGTATAATAAATTATATTATTTATATGTTATTATGTAGTAATAACTTTATAATTAATATTATGTAAATAATGAAAAGAAATTCGGAATTTCCAGCCTCACCAATTTGTAAATAATAACAATCTTGTGTTCAAAAGAATTTTCTTTAATACATGATTCTAATTATTAATATTTGTGTTGGATAACGAAAAAAAAACAAAAATTTTTAAACATGTTTCAATTCAGTGAACAATAAAGAAAGTTCATTTAAATTATTTTGAAGTTTTGTTAATAAAGCCAGATTAACAAAACAAATGATATCGCATATAATTTGGACATATTAACAATTTCTCTTTTGACATAAAATTAATGTTTAAAACTATACTGTATGTTTTTGAATTATTTATATGATATTTATACAATAATAACAGTATAATTTTTATTATGTAAATAATCAAAAGAAATTAAGAATTCTTAACTTCACCAACTTAAAAATAACTATATCCTCGTGTTCAAAAGAATTTTATTTTATACATAACTCTCATTATTAAAATTTTGATAGGATAACGAAGAAAACAAAAATTTTGAAAAATCTTCCAAGCTAGTGAATAGTGAAAAATCTACGAAAACGCTAAAAATTTAAAAATCTTGCACTTTTTCGATATTATTCATTATTGAATAGAAATCAAAAAGCCTAAAAATGCAATTTAAGGAAAATAAAACATAGTTCATATTTACGAATAATATTGATAATAATCATAAATAATTATTTATTTATCTATAATATTTTATATCCAAATAATATATTCGATAATATCAATAATAATTCATAATAATTAATAATTTTTAAATGAACATTCTATGCGATTCGAAGTTTTCAGTAGTACAAATAGATATGGTCAGCCGTTGAGTTCAAGTGGTAATACAAACATTATATCAATAATAATTCATAAAAATCAATAATTTTTTATGGACTTTCTATGTGATTCAAAGTTTTCAGTAGTACAAATGGATATTTGTACTACTGAAAACAAATGGATACAAATGGATGGTCAGTCATTGAGTTCAAGTAGTAATACAAACATTATATCATCCATATGTATCATGATATATGATATTTATTATTTATTTACAAAATCAGTAATGATTATTTTTCCCTATTGATTCACGATTTTCAATCTCAATAATTTTTCTTCCAGTTTGACAAATGTCAATAAAATTTTCTAGTGTTTTTTTTTTTAATTCATGAAGCATTAGAATAATTACGCTAATTTACAAATTTTTAGTTAATTATGACTTCCTTTGAGAGAAAAAAAGTTTTTTGAACTAATTTAGAATTGATAATTACGAAAATGTCAATTATTAATTTTTTCAAAAAGCGCTATTGAAATATCTGTAAAGAAAGTGTTTTTCTCAAAGTAAAAAAATGTGTTTTACAAAATTACTTATCATGAAAAAGTCACTTTTTTAATTTTACAATAAACAATATAATTATAACAATAACAATTTACTATACAATAAACAATAATAAAATAAATAATAAACAAGAAAAACACGTTTTCATCAAATATTCTGATATCGCTTTTTTAAAGAAACAAATACTTGATATTTTTTTTCTCAGCCACCACAAATTAATCCAGAAAACACTTTTTTTAGCAAGATATATGTATTTTTCATGTAAACTAGTGTTATCTGAGTTTGAGTATTTCGCGATTCCGAATTATCGGATTTCGCATCCTCTGGTGAATTCAAGAAATTAATAGTCGAGGTTTGTGTGTCGAGCACTGACTTGTCATTGACACCGTTAATGAATAGGTCGTAAAAGGAGCCCTTGCATTAGGTCAATTGCGAAAATTAAAGAGTTCGCATCATTCGAATCGATAATGACGTTCTGGCATGATAATGACTAAAAGTGGGGGAGGGGTTGGAAATTCAATTTTTTTAGAGCATCGTATTTGTAAGTGATAGATTATGGATTACATTAGTTTACATGAAAATTCTACCTTAAAAACGTGTTTTCATAAAATGAAAATTCTTCGAAATTCCACAAAAGAAAATACAAAAACAAATAAAACTGATTAAAATATAGAAAAAAAGTTTACGTTTTGTAATTGTTATCTGAATATTATTTAAAAAACTTCCAAAGAAAAAAATCCCAGATTTACCCCTTAAAAAAAGGTTGAAAAAGGGTCAGTTTCAATGGAAAATGAGTGTCGCGCGAGTGCACGATAACAGATAAAAAGTCATTTCAATTTAGCAATTGAATGTCGTCCATCGACCGTCTCTCTCTTGACGCTTCGAAAAACGGCGCGGAAAATGAGTTTCCCGTGTAAAAAGCTCGATCGCACTTTAAACTTTTGCGTGTGACCATTTCACGCCGAAGCCGGGACAAAAAGAAAAAGCGGATTCGATTATATTTGAATCAAACGGAAATCAACGGATTTTAATCGACTAAAAAAATGTGACGAGAATCATCATGTTTTTTCATTATTTTGGTTGTCATAACCAAAACTTTGGTATATCCATATTTTATTAAATCAATGGTTGCTGTAACCAAACCATTTTTCTCCGTAATTTCGGAAAAAAGTGGGAAAATTCCACGAGGACAAGATCGTTGCGAGAAAACTGGGAAAACGTGATCCGTTGGAGTGAGACATTAGAGTGAGAAGGGAAAAAGGAAGAAGCGGAAAGAAAAGGAAAAAGCGAAAGGTACGTGCTTGGTAGGGCGTTAAGCTTGTGCGAAAGGTCGTCAGCAATCGACGGACGTCCGATGGCTCGAGGATCTCGCAGTTTGCCGCGCTATCGGTTTCCCTTTGCAAAGACCATCCCAGCCAGTAGAATCGATCCAGGTTGCCTACCAGTGGCAAATCTTGGGTTTTCTCCGAGAAGAGGGGGAAGGGGAAGAAGAGCATTGTTGTACATATTGAGACAGTTTGAGATCTATGATCGATTAAAACTGAATTTTCGATTAATTAGACGTTATTTAAAATATAGTAGAGGAAATGCTTTTTTATTGAGAATAAAGGAAAATGAATTTTCATTGAAAAAAGGACTGAAGAAATAGGAATTCAATGATGAATTTAATTTAATGATGATAATACAATTTTTCTTTTTTTTTATTCGCGTCTATTTGTTTATGTCACTAGGTTGTAAAAGAATTTTCATTTACTTTTTCTATCGTTAAAAGAGTATTATTGATTAATTTTACAGTCTTTATTATTACTTTAAAGTTTTGTTGCATTTTTCAGTTTTTATAATTTTGAGTTAAGAAAAATGATTTATGTATTTTGAAGTATTTTTTGTACCTTCGAAACATTTTCTTCGTGAAATTCGTAATGAGATTTTTGTAATGCCTCATTAATAATTGGATGTATCAAATTTGTATTATTTGAGATTTTGTATAATTTGATGTTTTTTGAATATTATGGTTTTTGGATCAAAAAAATCTATAATTGTGCATGTGTTTTCTGTACCTTCGAAAAAATTTTTTTTTTAATTTGATAATCCAATAATTTTTATATTTTATACATTGATAAGAACATCAGCATTCTCTAACTTTTTATCTACTTATGTTTTTCTTTTAACAAAAGTTTGTTCCAAGTCAAAATTTCATCTTGAAATTCAATTTATTTCACAGTAAGTATTCGCGATTCGCAGGTTCCTGTATCTAAAATATCAAAATCCCAAATCTTCTGATCTTGAAATTAAAAATTTTGTAATAATTGCATGACTATTGTTATATTATTTATTAATTGTCTTTTTTACTTTGATTTTGCAGAAAATTCAAATGAAAAAATGCCCGGAAAAAATTATTAACATAGAAGATTAGAAACGATTGATTTTCTATTAGTCGATAGTATTATGGTGAATTTTTCATCGAAATAATAATGAAATTACGCAATTTTTTTAATAATAAAAGGAAGGTAGTACAACATTTTTTATTTTTGAACTTATTTCAAAATTTTATCGATAATCCCAACGATTTCATGAATTTATAGTTAATTATTATCAATTAGTTGAACCCATACATACAACTTCTTTTTATGTTTTTATTTCTCATTTTTTTCATTTCTTTTATCATGCAGTAAATTGGATATAACATTTTCATTTACAAATTTATGAATGAGAAACACTGAATTCAAAAGATGAGAAAACAAATAATAATTTTTCAAAAAGAATCTATATATGTATAATATACAGTCAATTGTATATTGTGTTCCAAAATACGTAAAATTTTTAAAATTTCTGTAACTAAAATATCAGAATCCCAAATTTTATTGATCTTGAAATCTTAGATTTCTCTTTAATCTATGACTATTGTTATTTTATCGAATTATTGTCTTTTGCGCTTTAATTTTGTAGAAAATTCAAATAATAAAATCGCTAAAAAAATTGTAAATAAATATAGTATTAAGGTGAGCTTTTCATTCGAATATTAATTCAATAATAAAATAAATTTACATAATAAAACAAAGTTACTGTATAATTATTGATTTTTCAATTAGTTTCAAAATTTTATTGATAATCGAAATGATTTCGTGAATTTATAATTAATTATTTTTAATTACTTGAATATAGTACATCTGTAACTCATTTTTTTATTCTTTTAACCATGCAGTAAATTTCATAACAAATTTTCATATACAAATTTATGAATGAGAAACTCGGAATTCAAATGATGAGAAAACAAAGCAT
This sequence comes from Platygaster orseoliae, assembly GCA_030522825.1. NCBI lineage: Eukaryota > Metazoa > Arthropoda > Insecta > Hymenoptera > Platygastridae > Platygaster > Platygaster orseoliae. The sequence goes on from JAPYZL010044475.1 coordinate 6,460, forward strand.
AATTTTTCAAAAGAATCTATATGTAATATACAGTCAATTGAATATTGTGTTACAAAATACGCAAAATTTTCAAAATTTCCGTATCTAAAATATCGGAATCCCATATTTTTCTGATCTTGAAATTTTAAATTTCACTTTAATCTACGACTATTGTTATATTATTTAATTATTGGCTTTTTATTTTGATTTTGTAGAAAATTCAAACGCAAAAATTGCAAGAAAAAATTATTAACATTGAAGATTAGAGCCACTTGATTTTCAATTAGTCTATATTTTTATATTGAATTTTTCATTGAAATTTAATGATAAAACGATGGTTATTCAATATTCTTTATTTTCAAATCTATTCTAAAATGTCATTGATAATCCCAACGATTTGAACCGATTTTTAATTTTAAATCTTTTTAGCGAAGACAAATGAAGACAAAAAAAGGTAAAATCGATTCGGGCTTCAACTCCATTTCACTTGTAAAACAAAAAAAAACTCTAATAACTATACATATTTGAAATAAAAACAAAGTTTAGTTAAAAATACATTTAGAGAAATTGAAATAAATACATGCTTTTGACTCTGAATACTACACTGTACAAATTGAATATTATTTGAGGATGCAACAAAATCAAGGCACGTCTTGAAATTCAAATATTATCTTAAATTTAGTACATGTTCACAATTCTTCAATTAAGAAGACTCAACGTAATTTGAGGAAATTATTCTTGATTCAAGACATATCCTCTTGATTCAAGACTTGTTTGCTTGCAAATAAATTTGAAAATAGACTGAATTCAAGATACTATTTGAATTTTAAGTCGTCCCTTAACTTTGTTGCATCTCAAAAAAAGTTTGATTTTTTAGAGTGTATCTCACAGTCCATCCCTCTCAAATCCAAAATTTTTCTCAACAACTCTCCTCCCATTTTCGCTTCTATTTCTAAAAAATACCGAACACCCTCAACATCCATCGCAATTCTATTATTACTCAATAGTCCCTTGAGGGTCAAAGGTCGGCGAGAAATAGGAGAAAGGGCTGACCGATCGACGGAATAGCCGTGAGGCGACGCCACGTAATAGATGCGGGATATCGAGGGCTTGGCAAACGTGAGAGGCAAAAGGAGAATAAGGCAAGAGAAGAGGATGCGATCGCTGAAGCACGCCGTCCTTGATAAATAACCCGAGCATGCTTCTCCACTCGTTCTCGTACTTCTCTCGCGTTCTCTCCTATCTCTCTCGAGCCTCGATCCTTTGCGCTTTCATACACACACACACACACACACATATATATATATATAAGAGGTCCTCCATAAAGTGCTCGTCCTAATCTTCGCAGTAGAAATCATTCCCATTTCGTTTCTTTTTCGGCTTTTTTCCTTTCATCGTCGAGCGTGTTTTTTTTTTTTGACGCTTGATAGAAAATTGCGTGTTTGGAATATCAGTAAATGACTGCACTTTGGACACCTTGAAATTGGGGGAGGGGAGGGGGGTAAAATTCTTGGAATTCGAAAAAAATCGATTCTTTTGGTGTGTGTATAGTTCTGTTATTTATGTCATTTTTAGGAGGATTTAAATAAATGAAAAATTATGAGTTTTTTTATTATTGGTAAAAAGTTCAAATAATAACTGAATTTAGATTTTTTGGTAGAGAATTTTTATGAGAGTAATGTTTGAAAGAAGTTGTAACATAATTTTGAGAGAAAATAAGAAGATATTGGTTTTTTATACTGAAAATACTGCAATTTTCATATATTGAATTGTACTATTACTTATAACTTAGTTTATTGTAAATAAAAATAAAGAAGAATTTTCATGTAATTAGAAAAACAATAAAAATCTATTTTAATTGTATTTATGTATTTAAACTTATAAGTGCAATCGTCAATAAATTAATATTATTTTTCTAAAGTAAACATTCGAAGACAAATTAGGCAAAAAACGAAGCGTAAAAATCGAAAAGTTGCAATATTATTTTGAAAGTGAAAAAAATGCAGAGAAACTTAGAGAATACTGAAAAATTGATATTTCTGAATTTTTAATTTTTATAAATCATTGTGAATGTTAAAAGCTGAAATTTCAGTAGAAAAAATTCACGTGGAATTGATATAAAAAAAAATTATTTCAGGGAAAATTTGCTACTTAAAGTTAACAATTCAAACCTTTGAATACATTGAAATTAAAAACTTTCGTGATTTGATGTGGATTAGATTGCAAGAAAAAATTATTACATTATAATTCTAAAGAAAATTTTAGAGAGATAAGATTTTTTTCTTAAATACAAAAATGTTATCCACTAAGTTTTTCAAAGTAAAACAGTAAACCTTTTGGATTTTGAATTTGAATGCCTGAAAATTAAGAATCGAAAGATTAAAAAAAAGTCGAGCATTTTTTGAAAGAAATTTTGATTTGAAATAAATCCATTATGAAAATTTGTTATTCGTGCATCTTTGCCAGAGACCAAAAAAAAGTTTGTTTTGAGAAAAATTATTTTTAATGATTTCTGTAGAAATTTGTTCTTTTTAGAACATTTTTTATCCAAAAATTTCGGTTGTCAGACAAGAAGCTTTAGCTTGTTTTTTAATGTTGTTTACTTTACTGACTTGTTAAAAAAAAATGAGAAAAATTATTGGAACTTCAAAAGTTTTGGAAATTAAACATTTTTTGATAGTTCCAAAATTGTCTATAATTTGACTAATTTCAATTTAGATCTAAAATCTTCGTAAAGAATATTTTTCAGATTCTTCTACTACCTTTTTATATTTTTTAATAATTAAGCAACTCAGCCGAAAACTTTTTTGCTATCCTGATTTTTATAGAAAAATTCAAAAATCAACCTCGAAGTTTTCACAATGCCTATTTTTTGTTTCAACCTTTTTTTGAGTTATTCTTTTAAGGTTCTGGAATTTTATATTTTGTATAATATATTCACGTATTATAATTAAAGTATTATAATTTACATGAATTATTTAAACATATATATTTAAATGTAAATAAAAACTACTGGGTAAAATAATAATTCAACTATAAGTAATATTATAAACTCATAATTATATGTAAATTAAGCAATAGGTAATTATTAGGAATAAACAAAATTTGTTGATTGAAATTGTTGAATTGGTTCAACGAAATGTATTTTTATATATTATAAATTCTAAATTATGTAATTTTATAATTCGAAATTTTTGCTAATGATACATTTTTTGATTGTACTAAAATTGTCAATAATCAAACTAATTTCAATTTAAATCTAAAATCTTCATATAGAATATTTTTCAGATTCTCCTTCTACATGTTTATCTCTTTCAGTAATTAAGCAAATCAGCCGCAAATTTTTCTGTCATCCTGATTTGTATAGAAAAATTCAAAAATCAAGCTCCAAGTTTTGACATTGCATGTTTTTTGTTTCCAACTTTTTCTGAGTTATTTTCTTTAAATTCTGTAATTTTATATTTTCTATAATATATTTATGTATTATAATTAAGGTTTTATAATTTACGTGAATTATTTAAACATGAATATAAAAATGTAAATCAAAATTTTAGAGTAAAATAATGATTTCACTATAATTAATAATACAAACTCATAATAAATTAAGTAATAATTATTCGATTAGTAATCTTGAAGAATGAACAAAATATTACGAATAAAATTTTTAAATTGATTCAACCGAATTAATTTCCATGCATTAAATTTTTGGAAATGAAACATTTTTTGATCGTACCAAAATTGCCTATAATTTGACTTATTTCAATTTAAATCTAAAACCTTCGTATATAATATTGTTAATATTTTTTAATAATTGCGCAACTCAGCCAAAAATTTTCTTGCTATCCTGATTTTTACAGAAAAAATTAAAGTCTTGACATTGCATATCTTTTGTTTCAACCTTTTTCTTGACTTATTCTCTTAAAATTCTGTAATTTCACAAAAAAAGTTTCGATCCCAAAAGTTTCCATTTCACTTCCTCACACAGAACTGACAATAAATCCCAAACATTCATTTTCCATCTTCAAAAAACCAAAATATCCTTCAAAAAAGCCCAAAACTATCCCACTGAAACCCTCCTAATCTAATCGAATGCCCAAAGTGCCCGATTCCCGAAGCCCCTTTAAAATGCGCACTACTCGGATCTCCGCATCCGGTACTTTTCACAAAAAATTGACATGCGAATTCAGATGAGAATTCCTCTCTGGGGAAAAATTGCCCTAACGGACTAGACTATCCCAGAAAAATGCGCCGCCACAGGCGCTGCGGAAAGAAGTAAAAGAAAAGAAAAAGGGAGAGATCCGGAATTCGCGTCACTGGCGTTTTCGTCAAAGTTCCGAGTCACCGATCAGTCGCTGAGCTTCTCGGTGAGTGCTTGCGTCGCGTTCTTTTTCACAAGGAATTTCTCGTTGGTCGAGGTCGGATAAGAATGGTCGGGGAAAAAAAGGCAAAAAGAGGAAAAAAAGTTGGGAATAAAGAAAGAGCAAAAGCGGAGGTGGCGGCAACCTCGATAATACCCGAGGGTGGTCTTGAGTCTCGGCTTGCTTCGACTGCTCCGAAAGAAAAGAGTAAGCAACAGTGGCGGATCTCCGAGGGAGGTTTTTTCCCTAGCGAATTCCGTGCTCTTAGTCGATACATTTCGTAATTATGAGGCACTACAATTTTATAATTAACATGAATGATTCAAACGTGTGTATTACACGGAGAAAAATGGTTTGGTTACAGCAACCATTGATTTAGTAAAATATGGATTTGGTTGTGACAACCAAAACTTGTGTTATAGCAACTAATGCCCAATATTTATGACTGATATTTAGGTTGCAATAACCAATTATTTGTTTATCATATTTATCACATTTATCATAGTTATCACCTAAAATATTGATGCATCATATTTCTTCTACTATTTACGAAAATAAATTCAACCGAATGGACTAAATTCAAGATACTTTTCCAATTTCAAGTCATGCCTTAACTTTCCTGCATTTTAAAATAAGATTGACATTCTAGAATTCCCAATTTCTGCATGAAAAATTTCCTCGGGAGATTCTTCACGTAACAAAGCCTGTACATCGAGCTCTAGCATAGCAAACTCGCTTAGCTGGCGTGACTTGGGGAAAGCGCGATTTACCCCAAAAATATTGGAGTCGCGCCACCGGATAGGAGAATGTTCAACTGCGAATTAGCGTGCGATGCGGAGCGAGATCAAGGAGACCCCCACTCGAATAACAAAACAAAAGCACCTGCTTTTTTCTCACTCGTTTCACCACCCGGAAATTCACATTCGATTATAATCATTTCGTGCAGACTCGAAACACACAATTTTTATCTACGTCAATATCACTGTTAACATTTAAAAGAATTATTGGAAAATTGTTATTAAGCTGTTTCAATATTTATACAAGGAAAAATAAGTGTTATATAAATTAATGATATTATTTTTTTACTATAAATCATTTTACTATTTTTTATATTTATTTTAATAATAATGATAGTTTTGTAATATTAAATATCAAATTAAAAATACAATTCAATATATTTATTAATAATTTTTATATTAATTATGTTATGAATTTATTACTTTATTAATTTAATAAAAATGAAATATAAGTGTCGTTTTGTGGGAAAATATATTGTTATAGGCCTGAAAAAACATGATTCAATTAGATTCTGTATTTTGTGAGATGTACGACGAAAAATCAGTTTATAATTCTGACGTTGTGGATTTTAAAAAACGAAGTAAACTCGTGATTTTTTTCGAATCCGAGGATTTTTGGTGCTAAAAAATTAATCATCTTGAATACTTTCAGTATTTTTTGTACCTTTAAGAAATTTTTGTGTGGAATTTTCCAATCTATAATTTCAATACCCAATATAATAATAATAATAATGAATAAAAATGATTTAATTAGTTTCTGTATTTTGTTAGATTACGAATAGTTTGACAAAAAATCAGTTTATTATTCTGACGTGTGGATTTTAAAAACGAATTGAATTCGTGAGTGTTTTCGAATCTGAGGATTTTTGGCGCTGAAAAATTATTGATCTTGAATACTTTGAGTATTTTTTGTACCTTCAAGAAATTTTTGTGTGAAATTTTCTAATTCTGTAATTTCAATACCCAATAAATATAATAATGATAATGATTAAAAATGATTTTATTAGTTTCTGTATTTTGTGAGATTTTAACTAGTTTGACGAAAAATCAGTTTATCATTCTGACGTTGTGGAATTGAAAAACTAATTTAATTCGTGAGTGTTTTGGAATCTGAGGATTTTCGGTTCTAAAAATTATTGATCTTGAATTCTTATGTAATTTTGTGATATTTTGAAATTATATCATGTTTATTATCAAGAAGTTTGTGATTTTGAGTATTTTCAAGTGTTTTTTGTACGCTCGAATAGTTTTTTTTTTCATTTAATACATAATCTGATAATTTTAATCCATAATCAACGAGTGGAAAAACAATATTTTTATTTTTAAATATTTCAGGAAGAACTGGAAATGAAGAAAAAAGAAAACGTTTTTCCGAAGCCAGTATTGTTATTTTTGAGCAAGTGAAATTCAGAAATCTGAATTTCTTTTACTTTAAAATTAACATACAGCAATTTTTTTCGTCTTGTAGTTTTCAATAATTTTTTGTTATTATTTTTTTTTTGTTATTAGTTTTTCAATATTTTTGAATAATATCATGTTTATTATCGAAAAATTTGTGATTTTAAGTATTCTCAAGTCGTTTTTTTGCGTTCGAATGTTTTTTTCTTTTCATTAAATTCATAATCCGATAACTTTAATAAATAATAAAAGAGTAGACAAACAAAATTTTTATTTTTCAATACTTGGGGAGGAACTGAAAATAAAGAAAACGTTCTTCCAAAACCAGTGTTGTCATTTTTGAGTTAGTTAAATTAAGAATTCTGAATTTCTTCCACTTTAAGAACTAATATACACCAATTTTTTTGTCTTCTAGGTTTCAATGAGTACATTTTCGCATCATTTGAATTCATCTATTTCCAAAATTTCAAAATTGGTTACATTTACATTTACATTATTGAAAAAACCATTACTAACTCGAAAATTCCTTTTCCACTTTCCAAAAAACTCAAAATCAAAAAAGAAATTTGCGTTTCAAATACAACAAATCTAATAAGCTAAACATTCTAACTTGATTATCTTTTTAGATATTCAATTTCATAAAAAAGGCAGAGGACTTTCAGTTTTAGAAAAATTAGAACAATGAAGGTTTAGAAAAATAGTTTCTGATATACCCTGTATATATGTCTAAATGTACTATAATATATGAAAAATTAGAACAATATTGTAGATTTTCCTAGCATACAGTAATTTCTACAATAACCATAGTACAAATTACAAGAAGAAAGTAAAACTAAAAAAATGTAAAAAATTGCACTAAAAGAAAGCAATAGTTTTTGGTCTTGTTGATAAAGTCATTAGATTATCAGATGAAGAATTTCAATTAAAAAACCTACGAAGATTACGTGAAATGTTAATGAAAAATAATTATCTCATACACTTTAAAGAGAAAAATATTGGAATAAGAATGAATAAGAATAAATATAGACAATCGAAGAACCAAGATCATGGAAAAATAGAAGAAATAAAACGAGCAGTAGTTTTACCATACATCGGAGAAATTCATAAAGAGGTTTCTAATTTATTCAGCAAAAATAACTTAAAAATAGTCTATAAAACAAAAAATAAGTTGAATTAGACATTGATAAAAAGAGGTAACGATAAATTAAAGAAAATGGACCAAAAGAATGAAGTTTACAGAATTGATTGTGATCATTGTGACTCTTATTTCGTGGGACAAACAAAAAGGTGCTTAGAAACAAGAATTAATGAACATAGACGAGTTATTTGACATTTAATGAAGAATCATTCTGTTGTAACTGAACATAAAATAAAAGAAAATCATGACGATGATTGAGTTGTCAATTATTTCATATCTCATAATCCATAATCATGAGATATTTAAGTATTAATTAACAAAGATGGAATTTCATTTATGTAAATGTAGTTCCTGACGAGGGCTTTATAAAAAGGCCGAAAGCTCGAAAAAAGGAAGGAAAAGAGGAGTTTTTGTTATTTTCATTTTGCTCCAAACGATCGAAAATCATGGATATTAAAACAAATTACTAGGTTTCTTTAGGATGGTATCTGTTGTGCATACAGTTTTTGTGCATTGTTGACTTTTTGCATAGATTTATTGTACGTACAGATTTTTGTGCAGCGGTTGCTTGTGCATAATTTTTTGTGGAAATTGAAATTATAGCTTGCCCTTTGTATATAAGAAAATCGTTGCAATAATTGATGAAAAATGTGAATCGCGTTCTCAGTGATTTTGTTTTTATAAAAAATGGCAAGATTCTTATGAGAATCAGAAATTACTTATGAGAATTCATTTTTTTATAAATTCGACCTTACGAAATTCTTTAAAAAAAAATTTTCCTAGAAAGTGACCTTGTAAGAACCTTATAAGAAAAATTTTTCTTATAAAAACCAGTTTCTATTTCATAAAACTTTCCAAATCTTATTAAAAATGAAAATTGATATTATGAATTATCATTATTTATTGTATATTTGAATATAAAATATATCGGAAAATCTTATTCTAAAACCATATTTAAAGAATATTAAAATTGAAAACGAAGAAAAGAGAAAACTGAAAATAAGTTATCAACTGAATTTAAAAAATACAAACAACCTGTAAAATTTAGAAAGACATTTTTTCGGAAAAAATGTTTGAATGGACAAATTCCTTATAAAACAAATTTTTTAATAGATGTAATATAGAAAAGTATGTTTATGGAAAAAATATTTTTTACAAATTTCTACGGGACACAGAATTTCATTAAAAAAACTTTTCTTATGCGGTTTTTGTAATGTAACTTTTTTAAAAAAGTTTTTCTTATAAAAATTTTATAGGATCGATGTTATAGAAACTTTTATAATGTTTTTATAATACTTATAATCACTATTGGTACAGTTTGGCAACACAATCAATATTGGTATTATTTACAAAAAGTTTTGAATTACTTTATTCATAATAATTGATAAATTATCATGATATAATTATTAATAATAATTGCATTCTCAAGAAGCATTTGTCAATTTTGGAATGCTTATTACAAGTTGATATAATTTCAAACAAAGATATGGTTTTTTTATGAATGTAAACAATTATAATGTACACAATGGACCTCTGCATAAAAATCCGTATGCACAATAAATATATGCATAACGTTGACAATGCACAAAAACTTCATGTACAATAGATACGCTCCTGTTTATTTCTCAGTGCAACTGTTTAAAGATAGTCAAAAAAATGATCTCCCAGATGATTCATCATGGGAAGTTTCGCGTTTCGCCGAAACTTCCGGATGACCCTCACGGCGACACCGAGGCGCGACTTTGGGCTAATAAAATTTGGCGCGCATCACGAAACTGTAGCGTGTGCGATAAAGTAATTAGCGCGGAGTTGTTGAAGGGTTAAAGAGAGACGGATGCGGAAGGGCACAGCTGTGTCTTCTGGGCCATTTGCTAGGCACCGCTGGCGCTTACGGCATCAGCGCCAGCGTGTTCGAGACACCCTTTCAAGTTTTACCTCGCAAGCTCGCGCAAGCTCCCCCCCTTCCCCTTTCCGTTCTCCCTCGCACCTTGGACCCTCCAATTTACACGCTACAACTGCTTCATCCCCTTCCGCAGCCGACGTCCAAAGCTGCGTGCCCCGATATATGCTCTATGTGCGCTCCTCTAATTTCCTAATTTTCCAATTTCCTCGAATTAACCTCCGAGCAATACTTTGAATTTGCATAATGAACAAACATCTCGATCGAAATTCGAACGTACGGTGTTGGAGTTTTGGATTTTATTTAGGACTCTGATGTAATTAGAGAGAACGTATATTGGAGTTTTTACGATTGTAGTACACTTTTCCCGAAATTTGGTTACTGCAATCAAAACTTGTGTTTCAGCAACCAATGCTCAACTTTCATGACTGATACTTAGGCTGCAATAACTAACAACTTTGTTATCATACCCAAAGTCTTAGTTGTACTACCCAAAACTTCATATTTCACTGAACGAATGGTTGCTGTGACCAAAATTTTCTCTCCTAACATTAATTTCATTTATGATTTCTTCATTTTTTCAGCCCAAGTCTACGCTATTTGCATCATTGCAGTTTTCCATTAATCGCGAATAATGACGGGAGGGGGAAATGGGTTTCGTTGCGGGAGATTCGCCTTCGGGGTGAAATCTCCCCGGCGAAATGAGCGGAGAAAAATTGCTTCGCTGGTCGTTTAATGCGCGGTCTGATTGCTCGATCGAAAGCGGATATCTGCGTTGCGCGCGAGGCGTGTTGCATCTGATAACGTGCATGCAGGCACATTACATTCCCAGGGCGCGTCGCATGTACGCGCGCATGATCGCGCATGCACGTCAACCAGCGAGTGTCGCGCGGACACTTAGCAGCCGAGAACGCTACCTACTTTTATTCATCGGGTGACGTTTTACTTTTTCATACTGAGCACGAAATAATATTGGAATTATTACGATACTGACTCGAGTTGGAAGTTCGTATTCATTTCAACTTCATTTTGATTTCAAATTGTAAACAAATAAAAAACAATATGGTTATCACAACCTCATAAATAGTACCATTTGCCATAACTATTTTCATGGTCAAGACAACCTCATTTGTGGTTAGTGCAGCAACATTCAAAGTTACTGCAATTTTCGTGAAGCTTGCAGTAACTTTTAATGTGGTTGCACTAACCACAAATAAAGTTGTGTTCTCTATGAAAATAGTTGGGAAAAATGTTACTATTTAATAGGTTGTGAGAACCATATTGTTTATTCCATGTATGTAGGTATGAGCATTTTTTCTTGTTTTACAAGTGAAATGAAGTTGAAGGTAAAATTGATTTCACCTTTTTTTAATCTTCATTCGTCTTCGATAAGAAGATTTGAAATTAAAAATAAGTTGAAATCGATGGGATGGCAATAAAATTTTGAAGTAAATAAAAAAATGAAGAATATTGCAGTATCTTCGTATCGCTATTATTATTCAATGAAAAATTCACGTTTATATTATCGACTAAATGAAAATGAAGCGTTTCTAATCTTTAATGTTAATAATTGTTTCTAGCAATTTTTTTATTTGAATTTTCGACAAAATCAAAGTAAAAAGACAATAATATAATATAAAAATATTTAAGTAATAAATAAGAAATTAAAAATTTCATGATCAGAAAAATTTGGGTTTCTGATATTCTAGACACAGAAATTTAGAAAATTTTGCGTATTTTGTAACACGATGAAAAAAACTTAAAAACTGTTAATTTTTAAACCTCACTGTACACTTGGTTTATATTTTATATTCAAAAATAACATGAAGGAAATTCACAAATAATATTACCCAGAGATATTAAAATTACAAGCTGGTTTTAGAATGCAAGAACAAGATTAACAAGAAAAATGCAATTGTGCGCGTTCCTAATATATCACTGACGTTTCCTCAAGCTGTTTTTTTTTTATTTTCTTCAACGTCAAATCATCGCTAGGGTACTTTATTAAGGGTAGTGTTTGGAATTTTATGATGATGAAAGGTGTTAAACATCAATTTTCGTCGTTGGACGATATTGTGTTTACAGTAGAAAAAGTACTAACTTTTTGTGAAACAATGTCTTGTCATAGTGAAAATCTTTTTTTTCAACTTATAATTAGTAATTTGTACTATGGATATTGTAAAAATTAGTATATCCTGGGAAAATTGACAATATTATTTTGATAATAACATATTTATTTTTAAGATGCAGTATAGTAAAATGTCAAATATCGCAATAATGAGTTGATATATATATAAAAAAATGCTGAATATATTGTATTTTTTACTTTAGTAAATAAAAGTTCAATAAAAATCAACAAGTCGTCAAAACTTTGGAAAATTGAAGATTCCAAAAAAATTTAATTCAATAATTATTATCAAGGAAAATTTTGAAACTCGTCAATAATTTCACAATATTCTTCAAACTTGAAGAATCTGGAAAATGGCGATAAATTTCGTGAATTGTGGAAATTTTTAAAAATTATGATGAATTACAAAAACTCTGTTGAATTCGTTGAATTTTCGAAAACTCGCAAAATGTTCTTTCGTCAAAAATCATCGATAACTTTAAATATTTCAATAAAAATTCACGAGTCTTCAAAACTTTGAAAAATTGAAGGTGTCAAAGAAAATTGCATTCAATAAATGTCATGGAATATTTTGAAGGTTGTGAATAATTTTACAAATTCCTATAAATTCGTAGAATCTTGCAACATGTCGATAAATTTCGTAAATTGTTGAAATTTTTTAAAATTCCGTTAAACTACAAAAACTGTGTTGAGGTCTTTGAATTTTCGAAAAATCAATAAATGTTTTTTCTTAAAAAATCATCGATAACTTTAGTGATTTCAATAAAAATCTACGAGTCTTCAAAATTTCGAACAATTGAAGGTTCAGAAGAATTTCGTAGAGTATCAGAAATTGCTCTAAGGTTCTGTAAATTGTAAAAAATTTCGAATCTTTAAAAAATCCAGAAATTTAATAGAATAGACATGGACAAATATGAAGATTTTTTAAAAATCTAAAGATAAAAAAATTAAGAAATTCTTGGAATCTAAAATATTTTGAATAATTCAAAATTCTCTCGGTTCACAAGATACACTGAGAAAAAATCCGAGCAATTCGTACTATAAATATTGGGGAAATTACTATAGTCTAGGAAAAACTACAATATTAATGAAATTTTTCATATATTATGTTTCATTTAGCAATAAATATGTTTATTTGTACCATGCAGTATAGTAAGACGTCAAATATCGCAATTATAAGTTGATACATAGTAAAAAATACTAAACATTGTGTACGTTTTACTTTGGTAAATAACAGTTTTCAATAAAAATCAACAATTCGTCAAAACTTTGAAAAATTGAAGTTTCTCTCTCCAAATTTCATTTCATAAATGTCATGGAAAATTCGGAAAGTTATCAATAATTTTACAATTTCGTATAACTTTGAATAATCTTGCGAAATGTCGATGAATTTCGTAAATTGTGGAAATTTTTAAAAATTATAAAGAACTATAAAAACTGTGTTTAGGTTTTTGAATTTTCAAAAAATCAAAAAATGTTCTTTCGTCCAAAAATCATCGATAACTTAAGATTATTATTCATATTATTATTTTAATAAAAATTTACGAGTCTTCAAAATTTTGAAAAATTGAAGGTTCCGAAGAATTTTGTACAAAATCAGAAATTATTTTTAAATTATGTAGGGGAGTTCTCTATAAGTTGTCACTCTTTGTAAGTTGCCACCCTCCCCGTATTTTGACATTGCAGTTCTGCCAAAACCGAAAGTCTAGCTGTCATCGATGATAAATTGAACAACATTAATTTCAATGTGGTTTTGGTGCGAGCTGGCACAAAAACGCAGAGTGTACTGAAGTGAGTGTGAAATGTGGTTTGTGAAGAAACGTAAGATGAAAATTGACAACTTTTCATGCGTTTAAAAAGTGTTCAAATCGGAGAGAAGAAGCAAGCTAAAAATCTGTGCTGCAACTTAATTTGGATCTATTTTCATAATCCAAGGTGAATTCTGAACGTACAGTGAACAGGCAAATTTTTTGCAATGCATTCTGAAATAGTGTATTTTTCGTAAGATGCCACCCTTTTTTGAAAAATTGATGAAATTGAAAAATTGATCAGCAATAACTCCATCTAGTGTCACACATACAAAGAAGCTGTCCATGCTAAATGTGTCAATATGCGCTACAGTGTTTACTCTTGTCCAAATTGTGAATCTGACGATGAGGATTAATCATCATCAAAATCATCATATTTCACATTTCATCATATTTTGAATAAAATTCTTGTTAAAAAACTGTACGTTCGGATCGAATGCAAAAAACTTTGACTATTTTCATTAATTATATACGTTTTCACCTCATTCTCAAGCATTTTCGGCGATTTTTCAGGGGGGTGGCAACTTACATTAAATTTTTTCAAGTGGTCAATTTTTGACACTTTACAGAATTGTCTAAAAAAAAATTTTTTTTTTAATTAAAAAATCCTTGTATCATAAGTTGTAGGTATATCCTTCCTCTTTCTAATCGTATATTCACATCCACGATAAGTCCATTTGTTAACGAGATATACATAAAGAAGCTATGGGGTCGCAACTTACAAAGAATGACCCTAGGTAAATTGTAAGAAATTCCGAATCTTCAAAAAATGTAGAAATGAAATGAAATAGAAATAGACAAATGTAAAAAATTTTGAAAAAAATCTAGAAATAAAAAATTGAAGAAAATCTAGGAATCTGAAATATTTTGAAAGATTCAAAATTTTCTTGGTTCCAAAAGGTATACTGAGAAAGAAACCTATAAATTTGTACTATAGATATTGGAAAAATTACAATAGTCTAAGAAAAATTGCAATACAATTTTAATTTTTCATATATCATAATACATTTGAGTGTGATTTATTTATTTTAACCATGCAGTGTAGTAAAACGTCAAATATCACAATTATAACTTGATATACATATATAGTAAAAAATACTGAAAATATTCTATTTTTCACTTCGGTAAATAACAGTTTTCACTATACAAGATTTGCGGGAAATTACTCGACATGATCAGAATTTCTCCATTTTCTCATAAGTATTACTATACATAAATGAATTTCACTATACAACTACTATACTATATGCAAATGACCACAATACGAATATTCCGAATAATTCAATACTGTACATAGTAAAATTCACTATATTCCATATAGATCTCCTTTTACTATATTTTTTATTAAAAAGTCTATAAACATCTACAACTACTATACTATTCATCACCGACCACAACACAAATATTCCAACTAACACCCTACTGCATACGGTAAAATTCCCTGTATATCCCATCCCCATTTCCTTTTACTACATTTCCCACTATAAACTACCACAATTTTTCTCCCAATGCAGCAATAATCTCGCCTACGCCCTTGCTGTGTACGTCCACGCGAGAGTGTATACGTGTATAGAGAGGACGAGGGTTTAGGTTCTCGGCAGCTGGGTAAGAGGTTAACGAGGAGACGGCAGCGGCGGTGGCGTGAGGGAGGGCGAGAGAGGGAGGCCCGTTGCTGGCGTCGCGGCGCTGGCGTCGCCGGCGAGAGGAACTAAGCCCCTGACGGCTCGTGCACGGGCGTGCTCAGGCGTGCGAGGCAAAAAGCTCCATCACGCCCGCCCGAGGGCGGAAAAGAGCGAGAGGGAAAAGGTGGCACGTAATCACCCAGCTTCGCGTTATAGCGTCGTCGTTATGCCGCAGGAGCGCTATCGCCTTTTTCCCTCCCTCTCCTCCTACTCCCCTTGCCGACCGCCTCCTCCGCTAGTTTCATCCCCTTCACGCCACAACCACCCCCTGGATCGTGTGCAGCGTCACCCGTCGCGTTTTCTCTTTTTGCCCTTTTTCCTTCGCTTCCTCATACTCCCATCGCCGTCTTCGTCCACAACTTTTTTTATTTCCTTTTTTTCGCGCGTTCTGTACTTTTCAACATTTTTTCGTGTCCTCGCGCTTTTGCGGGTCGCGCGGATCAAGAGTCATTCTTTTTTTTTTCTTGTAGTTTCGGTAGTTTTGGAGATGGGTTTTTTTAATGGTTATTGATGTTTGATGGGGTGGTTTTTTGGAATTTGGGGAATCAGGGGAGGAGAATGTGAAAGAGAGGAGAGAGTAGACATGAAAAATGTGTGGGGAAATTGGGGAAATTAATGAGAATTTTTTGGATTTTGTAAATAATAGAGTTTCATACTTTTTCAGTATGTTAACAAATTATCCAGGAAACAGAGTATCTTTATAGATCTCTATTGTTTCATTAATTTTTAGTCTTATCAGTACTTTCACTATTTTTTGAATATTTTTATAGTCTCAAGGATTTTTCGTTCTTATTATACATTTGTACTAATTCTATAGAATGTTGAATGAATTTCAAAAATTCGATACTCCATTATTCAAAGTTCAATTGTTCGTTGATTAGAAATGTTTCATAGAATTTCAGTATTTTAAGTTCTTTAAGCAGTTTTTAAAAATTTGTATAATTTGAAGAATTTACTAGTTTTTTTCACAGGTTTCTATTATTTTCATAAAGTTGATTCAGTATGTAAATTTCTGTAGTTTGATACTATCAAATTTTTCTGGGGGGGGATTTTGGAAGGAGAATGTGAAAGAGAGGAGAAAGAAGAAATTAAAAATGTGTGGGAACATTGGGGAAATTGATGCAAATTTTTCGGATTTATTGCTATCAAATTTGAAATTTCGTACTTTTTCAAAACTTTAACAAATTATCCAAAAAACAGAGTATCTTTATATATCTCTATTATTTAATTAATTTTCAGTATTATCAGTATTTTAACTATTTTTTGAATATTTTTACAATCTCAAGGATTTTTCGTTTTTATTATCTATTTTCACTATTTCTATAAAATGTTGAATGAATTTAAAAAATTTTAAATGTTCGTTGATTAGAAATGTTCAACTGATTTTCAGTATTTTAGTACTTTAAGCAGCTTTTGAAAATTTCTACAATTTGAAGAAATAACTAGTTTTTTCATGGCTTTCTTTTACTATTTCTATATATGTAGTTGACTCAGTACGCAAATTTCTGGAGTTTGGTACTTTCAAATTTTTTTTGTTTTGTACTTTCGTTATTTCGGGACATTGTTTTTTCTTTTAGTAGGAAGGAATTTATGTTACTTGATGTTTAGTGATGTAGTTTTTATACTTTTTTTGGTTTTTAGAATTTTGGGAAGAGAATGTAAGTGAAAAGAGAAAGTAGAAATGAAAAATGTGTGAAAACGCTGAGAAAGTTCATGAGAATTTTTTTTGGACTTCGTGAATGTTTTGAGTAGAAAATATTAAAAAGTCGTAATCATAAATTAAGAATGTGGGAAATGCAGGAAAAAATCATGAAATGCCGAATATTTTCAACTTATGTATGCCTGACTATACAGGGGTTATTCTACTGAAACGTGCATCACTTGGTCAGCCAAAGCATAATTTTCGAGGTATAATCGTGTGAAAGTTGAATATTTTTTAAAACCGTATTGACTGAGTGAAAAACAATGTTTTTCAACAAGGTTTTTTTAGTTTATTTACATTTTTTTAATAACAAATAACAGATAACTGACATTATGATGATTTTGAAAATTATATAAATATTGGGAAAAAATTGAGAATCTACACTACTTGTGAGCCATAGAAACAATTTTAGAAATTTTTTTTGACAATGTAAAATTTAACGCGCTTTAACGAAAATCATTCGAATTTCGCATTGTTTTTTTCAGCGTTCCCACAATAATTAATTCATGAGTATCAAGTCCATGAAAACTCTCATAAAACAATACTAATTCATTTTTCATAGTCTCATGAAACAGCTTTTTTTTGTTAGTTCGATTTCTTGATTATTATTTCTGATGAGGCAGAACTAGAAAAAAAAAGCATAATCTAAATATTGTTATTTACAATCTTCGTTTTCACAAGAATATGAATGCATTTTTCTCTGCAATATATTATTTTACAAAAGTTGTTGAAAGAGATCATAAATGAGAAATTAGATAATTTAACAACTTCTGCACTTTCAATTGTCGTTAGACAAGGTTTATTAGATTTTCCATAAAAAAGCATGATTGTTTTGATTATTATTTGATTTCTAGAAGAATATTAGAATTATTCTAAATTCTCTAAAATGTTCAAGTAATTCAATTTTCTTATTTGCCAATAACGACGTTTGGCGCCGAAAAATTTGCACCATAAAATAACAATGATTTATCAAAAAATTTACAAAATGATCAGTACAAAGTTCAGAGTTAAAAAAAAACATATTTTTTATTGATATTGTACCTGTATTTCTATGTAGCTTTTTAAAGTTAGATACTCTAGGAATCAAAGTTCTAAGAATTTTTTATAATGGTTGAGAAAATAATGTCTACACTCATATTTCAAGTATTTCACGGATTTCTAGAATTTCCGTATTTTGTGTTACGTATGAATATACATTTCTCGTGTTTTTTGTTATTGTTTTCAATTTATAGTATATCTTTGTATATCTTTTAAGATTTTTAAAATCTATGTAGATTTAATTTTCAGGAAACAGCATTTTTTACAGATTTCTACTAATATTTACTTTGTACTTTTTCAGTTTTTATACCATTTGAAGGATTCTTCTGTAATTTCATTAATTTTTAATGTTTCTGCAGATTGCCATAAGATTTATAGAATGCAATGCTTTCAAATTCTAATTACAATAGATTTATGTTTCTCATAAGTTGAGATCTACATACATTTAAAGGTTTTTACAGATCACTTGCATTTTCGTATTTTTCAATATTCATAATTTTATTTGGCGTTCTCTCATATTCTTTTCGATTTTTTGCATTTTGATAAATCATTATAGTTTTTTTCATAATTCAATGCTTTATAATTCAAAGTTTCGTAAGCCTTAACTATTCTTTTAAATTTTTCAGAATATTGTACTTTTATAGTTGTTCAAAATTTTTATCAGTTTCATAAAATCTAATTTAATAGTTCAATATTTATCTTTTTATAGAGACTTTTAGCGACTCGTAAATAAATGTCTATACACTCAGAGACTAATTGGCACTTATTTAGAGACTCCAGGTACTCTTTGAGACTGGAATCTCAGTTTTTTTCCTTTTACCATAAAGTAAATTACATAAAAAAATTTCATCTACAAATTTATGAATGAGAAACACTGAATTAAAATTATAGGAAAATAAAAAATAATTTTTTGAACGAATATATAGAAATACAGTGAATATAATGTTGTGTTGCAAAATACGCAAAATTTTCGAAATTCCTGTATCTTAATAATCAGAAACACATTTTTCTCATCTTAAAACCTCAAATTTCTCAAGTATTGCATAAATATTGTTATATTCTTGGATTGTTGTCTTTTTTACTTTGATTTTGTAGAAAATTCCAATTCAAAAATTACTAAAAAAATTATTTTCATTGAAGAGTAGAAACGATTGATTTCCAATTAGTTAACAGTATTGAAGTGAATTTTTCATCAAAATGTTAATTCAATATTAAAATAATTTCAATAATAAAACGAAGTTAATGAAATATTCTTTATTTATTAATTTATTTCAAACATTGTTGATGATTCCAACGATTTCAACTGATTTTCAATTTCAGATCTTGTTAGTGAAGACGAATGAAGATAAAAAAACGTGAAATTAATTCATGCTTCAACTTCATTTCACTTGCAAAACAAGAAAAAACTTTAAAGACTACCCATTTTAAACTGAAAATAAAGCTGAAAATAATGATTACGAGCTTTCTAATCAGCTCCATGTTATCACAACTTTTAAAATATCGCCTCCAAGAAATGATCTTTGCACCACACATGAATCATGAAGCACCACATCATACCAACAATCATTCCAAAACAATGAAAATCCTCTCTCAAAATCTTCCACTTTCTCTCACCAGCCCATCAAACCCTCTGCCAAAAATCGAGCCACGCACTTTCATCCCTCTCTTTTTGATCAATTACCGCCCAGCGGCGTCCCCCGACTCCCGCCCCCATTAATCCCCAACTTCCCTTCCCCTTTCGCCTCCTCATTAATTGCACTTATCCCCCCTCCCTCACCTCACCCTCCTCCCCGCCTCTCAACCTCGTCAGCGTCAGCCGCACGCCGTCATATTTATATCCGCAGCGTGTATTCCACGGGGCGCGTGCTGGAAGCGCCAGAATATTGATATGTAAATATAGCCCCGTGCACGCGGCGGTGGTTAGGCACGAGAAACCATCCCCCGGGGGTGGGGAGGTGGCGGTGGTCCGGGGGGGAGGGGAGGGGAGGGGTGGATTTCGCGCTAGCAGGTTAACGAGCTGCTCGCGGTGGTCCGCCAGATAGAACGAAACGAGCGCCGCGACGAGCGTGGGAGTGAGACGAGGATAGAGAGAGGGAAAAGAGAGGACAAAGATAAAGCCCGAAGGGGGTGTGCGCGGGGGAGTGGAGGGTGCGGAAGCGAGAGAGAGAGAGGGGGGGGGGAAACAAAGCGACGCGCTGTGGTGTGCGGTGCCGGGGGTTGGGGTGGCTTCGGTACGAGCGGGCGTGCTGCGAGAAGCGTGCCGACCGAGGGATGAGAGTTTTGCCCCGGCCCGGGAAACTATTGTCCCGCGGTAAAAGCGCGGAAAATTCGGGAAAAGTCAGGTATCCAAGGAGTTGGAAAAAAATTGGTTCCAGAACCTTCAGGGGGGAGTTTTCTAGGGTTCCAGAGAGAGGGATTTTTTTGGAATTTGTTTTTCGGGGGTGCCGGGGGTGGCATGTTCGGTTGGGGGCGGACAACGGGAAATCCGCGGGGTGCAGGGACATGCCCAGCGGACACAGAATGGAACGGGGTGAACACCGAGAGGGCGGGGGAGGGTGAGGGTGGAATGAGGGTGAGAGGCGCGTTTCAGAGCCGGAGAAATATGAAACGTTAACGTATGCGTGTGCTGCGGGCTCGTCCGTGTGAGCGAGGACTCGAAGGATATCTTTTATGGGATGGAAGGGCGGCTTAGCCAGGCTGGCACGTCCTCGGCTGCTGTGTACGTACCACTCTTTCCGCTCCTCCACCTCCTGGCTTTTCTCGGTTCTAGTCCACTCAGCTTCTTCTTCTTCTTCTCCTTCTTCTGCTGCTGCTGGTTCTTCTTCTTCTTTTTCTTTTTGCGTGGGAGTGAGAAAAAGAGTGGGTGTCTCGCTCTAGCTATCTCCGGCGCGAGCGAAATGAGGCCGCAAATAAGAGGCGAAAGTCATCTCCGAGGAGAACACAGTCGACCACTCGATTGGCGAATTGTGCGAGAGGTGGTGGGTTGAGAAAATAAAACTAAGAATTTGTACTGTGAATTTCGAAAAAATTACTATATTCTAGGGAAATCCACAATTTCATTTTCATTTTTCATGTATTATAGCGATATATTTTTACCATGCAATATAGTAAAACGTCAAATATCGAAATTATAAGTTGATAGATGGTAAGGATTGTAGTACACTTTTCCCAAAATAAAGTTTTCCAAAGACGATTTCCTCAAAAAATGCCGTTTCCAAAGAAACATTTTCCCAAAGTACATTTTTCCCAAAATACATCTTTTTGGATGTTTCTTTGTAGAATTATATCGATTTGATTTTCATTTTAGTTCTTTCAAAAGTGTTTTTTCGTAGAATAAATGGTTTTCTTCATTTTTTCAATGGAATAAATGGTAATAGATGAATTTTATTTTCAAAATGAAATTGTCATAAATTTGTTTTAAATTATTTTGCGTTTGAAAGAAAATGAAAACATCATAATTATATAATAATAATAATAATAATAATAATAATAATAATAATAATAATAATAATAATAATAATAATAATAATAATAATAATAATAATAATAA
>JAPYZL010044491.1:0-19541 GCA_030522825.1 Platygaster orseoliae
AATTTTACAAGGAATCTAAATTTTTCGGGTGCTCAGGTCATGTTGAATCACCCTGTATACAGTTTGTTCAATAATAAAAAAAAATAATTAAAATGTTATTTTATTAACTAAAAATAATTAATTTTGTACAGATAATTTTGTATAGAATTTTCGGAGGTTTTCTGACTTGAAATTTTCAAATTCAACAATTCCCTAAAAATCGTACCTACCAATGAAACAGGTATTTTTCAAAAGGTCAGATTTGGAATTTAAGCTTGCACTGGCTGCGAAACCGGCTTCGGCTTACGTCCTATTCGCGGTTGCCGGTGTTCTTTTGTTTCTCCTTCTTTTTCGCAAATGTTTATTTCAGTCTGCGCCGAGTGCCATATCTTCGGAAAGTACACATAAACAATCAGCGTGGACAAGCGATGGGTGCAATTTTTCGGCCACGTGCCAATCGAGTTATCGAAGAGAATTGGTTAGAAAACGCACGTGTCGCTCTTATCGAGGGGTTACGTGATTATTGCGACGGCGCTTACGTCAACGCTTTCGAATCGCTCAATTTTCAGAATACGAAATATTTTTACAATAGTCACGGTACTTTGGTCGATACCAAGATGATTCAACGAAAAAAATTGAGTTCAATGCTCTCGAATAATGCGAAATACTTGTGTTGGAACATTATTCAATAATGATTTGGAAATAATGCAAAAATGATTTGAATATCAATAATATATAAAAAAAATTCAATTTTTTCGAATTGTGACGTCCCATCACATAATGCAATATTCTTTTAATCAGTTTGAAGAAATTTTTTTTTTGTATTTTATGATAAAAAAATATATACTAAAAAATCAACAGTTTAAAATATTTTTTCCTAATATTTCCTGCCAGTTTGACATTTCCTTCAGTCTACCATAACTGAGCACCTCGAAATATCAAATAAAGCCCTGTTTCATTCATACATTCATATAAAATTCAAATCGAAATAGATTTCTAAATCAACCACTACAACATACCTGGATGTGTTTAATGGCTGCATGCAGAATCGAGAGATTGGATGACTTTTTCTCGTCATGCTGTGGCAGCTGCCTTTTCAACAGCTCGAAGCATTCTTTGAGGTGTGCCCTCCTATTTTTTTCCAGTTTGTTATGCACTTCCCTGGTACCCGAGCGAATGACGCAAGCTCTAAGAAACAACAACAAAATTCAAGTGTTAAATTGAATTTCAAAAAGGGGAAAATCAATTTTCAAAAATATCGATGCATCTTTCAAGAATGTGGAGATCTCTCATTTATTTCATTCTAATTCCAAGAAATTATTGAATAGAAGAGAAAAGAGTCAAAAAACTTTAGTATTTTGTGTTATTTTTATTGATTCATTTAATAGTATTTAATTTGTAAAAAATTCATATTTTTTGTCATTTTGTGATATCGAGTAGAATAAGTTTCAATTTTTTTTATATAGAATATCACTTTATATTATTTTTCTGTCAAATTTTTGAATTTCAAAAACATCAATATTTCTTCCATTTATTTAATCTTTCATTTATTTCATTTAAATTTTAAAAAACTATTGAATACAGGATAATAATTGTAAAACTTTAGTATTCTAGTAAAATAAACAACTTTATTCTGCATGTTTTCAATTTTTAATAATTAAAAAAATATTTTTTTATAAATCTAAGATTTCTATTTTGAAATTTAACTTTACGATTCCGATAAATAAGTTGAGATTATTTCAAAGTCCGAATATAAGATAAAAAATGTTGAAACTTGGCTTCAAGTTCAAAGTTTTCAAGATTTGAAGTTTTAGTTTCAGAGATGTGAAATCATGGAAAATAGCTAAGAATTTATATCTTACAATTAGTATTTGTATTATTTATTATTAGTATATTTTATATTTATCATTATATATTTTAACTAGAATCATATTATGATAATAATATAAAAACTATACAGTGCGTCCGCCTGGATAGTAAACACTATTTTATTTCCATGTCCAAGCTTTTTCACGAAAGGAAAAAGGTCATAAATTTAAATATTCATCCGTAGGCGAGGAAAAGGAAGACCCTAATTTTCACGCTCCAGCCGCTATCTATCACCTTATAGGTCCCGAAGAGATTCGATTTGATTTTTTACTTTTGGCGAAAAAATATCCCTGTTAAGTAATTTGAGAACATTCGTAGTGGCTGGAGCGTGAAAATTAATGTCTTCCTTTTTCTCGTCTACGGATATTTAAATCTGTGACCTTTTTCCTTTGGCTGTAAATTACATAACGCAATTTTTGATATTTTTTGACCCCCCCCCCCTCCTAATGCAATTCTCCATAAGCATCAACACAGGATGTCACGTTTGGTCTGCCCACCCCCCCCCTCCGCCCCTCAGAGCGTTACGTAATTTATGGACGACCCCTTTCGTTGAAAAACTTGGACTTGGAAATAAAATAGTGTTTACTATCCAGGCGGACGCACTGTATAGTTATATAACATAATAACTAAAATTATTGTTAATCATCGATCTTTTGAATTATTGTTACAATTGTAACAAATTCTGCAAACCGTGTATAACATCGATATAATGTGACCTGGAACGATAAAAGAGACCTTAATACCACAATCATTTGGCATCAGAAAATAGACCCAAACGACTCCGTTTTCTCGTTCCAGGTCACATATAATATACAATTATGCAGATGTATGTTGTACAATTAGAAAATTGCATGGAAAAAAATCGATTAGTACCTATTTTTTTGTTTCTTTTAAAATTATTTTCAAGGAAACGTGAATTTTGAATTTCGTATATATAGAATATTGAGCATGCAAATAATGAAAAAGAAAAAGGATTTACAAGATCAGCAAAAAGATGTGCTGTTTCAACACAACTTGACAGAAAGAAATTTTTTTTGCAACAATAACTAATTTTTTTGTTCCCTCAACAAATAAGCTACTATTGAAGAAAAAAAACAAGTGCAATACCTGCAACTTCGCGAATAAGTAAATAAATAAATATTATCTTGCAGAAACTTACCCGTTTCGAGATTTTTTGCCATCTTGACTGGATGAGTCAACGTCCATGTTGAGGGAGCTTGGTGCTTGCGAGTTGCTGCTCGCATGATTGTCTAGGTAACTGTCATGACCAGACTCGTGATTGTTTTGCATATGATGGAATTGATGCGGGGATGTATGCGCGGAGTGTAAAACCGTCATATGAGACGAATTGGACGCCGCTGAAGTTCCCCTGTACGAATTGGACAAAGTGGGACTTCGTCGGGTTCCCATGGCATACACACCATTAGTGCGAACTTCGGACGGTTCCTCTTCTGGAAAAACAAATTATTTTGTTTTCGTTATTTAATAAACTTAAGACTCGAGACTAATAAACTTAAATTTATAATTTATATTTTCTTTTCCATTTTCAAAATCAAAACAACTAAACTCAATTTTTTGGAAACCTTCCCAAACTCATTTGAAAGGAAAAGCCAAACCATGAAAAAAAAAGTCCCGAGGCCAAACCCAACGCACGTGGCGTCTCACACCCCCCCCCTTCTCCCCTCTCCCCTCTCCACCACCTCGAGCACCTTGCGCCGTCGTTCATTCGGATTTCTCGAGTTCCGGAGAGCTTTTGCTCACTTTTACTCTCTTTGGGAAGCCAAAACCCTCAATGGCCATTTTTCCCGTTACTTTCGGGGCAAACTCGAAACACGCGGAGCCATAAATTAGGCTCCTTAAAACAAACAAAGCAATCGATAGCAGGCGCAGACGAAAATAGCGCGCCTCGTTCATGGAACGAAGCCTAGTGCGAGTATAATCACAGCCAGTCAGTCAGTGTCTCACCTCTTGCGACCCGTAAATCAGCGCAGCACGTGTAGTATATACCGCGGCTCATTCATGCGCCGGAAACTTGGCATAGCCGCGCATTTTGGCGCTTCCCTAAACCTATTTCGAGACCGCGAGGGCATGCAGGGAACAAACGAAAAGGACGAAACAAAAAAGAAAAAAAAGAGGCCGCAGAAAGAGCTGTCGCCGAACTCGTCTTCGTCGCCTCGATTCACTTTCGCGCCAGGTGCACGTTCCAATTTCCCTTTCTCCTAGCTGCACTTAACAGTTTTTGGCGTAGAAAAGCAATTTTTTGAAATGGCTTTTATCAAGGGAAACGCTATTTTACTTCAAAAATTAAGAGAATCCTTATAGATCGGAATAGTAATTTTTAATTTACAGCCACTGAAAGTAAAAAATGGGTTTTTTATGACAAGCAATTTTTTAAATACACAAAATTTTGTGCTTATTTTAAAACGTTTTTCAAAAGTGTTATTTTTAGATTGTTCTATTTGCTAGTTTTTTTTATTTTTCACAAAATTTGATTTTTGAATGAATTTCAGAAATAACATTTTAATCATTTTTGTCGAAAGTTTATAAATTATTGAATTAACATATTTTAGAACCATCAATTTTCTCCATAAAATATGTCACAATGTAATTAAATGTTATAAACGAATGCTATTTTATTTTTTATTTCTATTTGTTGGTGAATTGTTAGATTTTTGAAAAAATTCTACAGCTCCAAAGCATCATGGTAAAGGAGAAAAATAATTGACTTTGTGATAATCGTTTGGAGTTGTAAGCATAGAAATAAAATTTATTAAAATTTATTTACTTTCAGAAGCTTTTTGTTTCTAAACAAATCTTTTTTTTTTTACAGTTTTGATTCATACTAGAATATTGCTAAATTTCTGTAAAATAAACCGATTTCTTGGAACTTGGGATTTCAAGAGAGTCAAATTTCAGGAGAATTTTTTTAATTTTTCAGGATTTTTCAGGAGAATCTCTCACTGTGAATTCGTCGAGCTTGTCTAATAATAATTGGTCAAATATTCCTTACTCCATTTATACTCATGATTTATGTGATTGAAAATTGAAAAATATAGATTTTCAAGAATCCGTTTTTTTTTAATTCAAAACTATGAAAAATAAAAAGTAATATAGTTTTATAATTTAAAAACTATGATTTTTTAAAGTCAAATAATTTTAATACTGGAACCAAGAACTTCAGGAATTCAGTGATTTCAATTTTTAGAACAAACATTTCTGAGATTTATCAAAATCTGAAGAAAAAGATTTTCAAAAATTCGTTTATTTTCATCATTTTTTCATCATTATACATTTGCTGTAAAACTAAAAAATATTCATAATTTTCGTGAGTTATACAAAATTTTCAAATTTTATTGAACTATGTAACTACTAAACCTAATTCTACATTTTTGTTATTTAAGAACTAAATTTCCGAGAAGTCATTTGATTGCATTTTTTTTATTATTACTTTTATTTTATTGACGAATAAAATAAAATGACCTCACGGAATTCTATTTGTTCTTAATTACTTGATATTGGTTCTGAGAGAGGTGAAAAATTTTTGAATCGAAAAATAAGAAATTTTTTTAATTTTATTTTAAATCTACATTTTTTCCGAATTTTTGAATATTTTCATTCTTCGTAATCTTCAATTGAAATATTTAAAATCATCGACAATCTCCGTGCGACGAAACATTTTTTATTTAAAAATATTTCTAATGTGAAACAGTTTCTGTAATTTTATGAAATTAACCGATTTTTTTTCGAGTGATATTTACAATCGTCTTTTTACACATTTTGTAATTTACTGATTTGAATTGAAACTGTTTAAAATATCCACGATCTTCGTACGATGAAAATAAAAAAATTTCGAACTATAAAACAAAGGGTTCTAAAAATCTATATAGCAATTCATAAAAATATGGAAAATGTTAAAAAATTGATCAATACTCAAAATATATGAAAATACTGAAACTCTATTGAACTTTGAACTCTAAATGAATAGTTTTTAGAAATTTACATAGCAATCCATAAGAATACTAAAAAGCTATAAAAATATTATAAGAGAATATTATATAATATTATAATAAACACTTAAAAATACTGTATATATCAGAGTTTCATAATAAAATTTGCGGACACATAGTTTTGAAAAAGTATAAATAACACTGAAAATACTCAAAATCCATGAAGAGACTGTTTTTTTTTAAATCCATTTTAACACTTCAAATTTTTATGATTTTTAATTCAAGAGCTTTACATTTCAAAAATATATTAGCATTTTATAAATACACTTGGAATTAATAAAAATACAAAACACACTACCAGTTCAGAAAATACTATAAATCTATAAAAAATATCTTCAAAAACACGAGATAATCCATAAAATGTTAAAAACGACCTAAATATGAACGGTCGAATTTAAAAGTCGGAAACTTTATATACTGTTACTATTAATTTATAATAATTTAACATAATTTGAACTTAAAAACTATAGTTTTTCTTGGGCATAAGATTCGGTTAAAAAACTTGCGTTGAAAACTCGGATAAGTGACCTTCATCCTAAAAATCGTTTACTCGTTCCTTGCCTTCAAAAGCCAGAAAATGACGAAGTAAAATCTGGCCCAAGAATCATAAAATTTTTTTACCTGAATCATTTTACCGGATTTTTATCTTGGAATTCCAGTTCTTACTTCAATGATCCAGGTAGAAAAATCTTCTAATTCTTGGGCCGGATTTTACTTCTTCTTCAACATTTTCTTTCTGGCTTTTAAGAAAAATCAGAGTCTTAAAAAGTCTCGCAAAGTAACCAAAGTCTCCGAAATAGTATCAAAAGGTATTCAAAGTATTCCAAAAGATGACTTTAGTCTCCGAAAGTATTCCAAGCTTTTTGAAAAGGCTCGCAAAGTCTCCGACTGTCTTTTTTTAAATTTTGCTTCCAGGCAAATGTCTTGTTTTGGTATATTTTAGTCGAGTTTAGTCTCACAAAGTCTCAAAAAGTCTCCAAAAGTATTCCGCTGTGCCTTCCGGAATACTATTTCGGAGACATTGGTTATTTTGCGAGACTTTTTGAGACTCTGATTTTTCATCCCGTATTCGAGTTTTCAACTGTTTTCAACGCAAGATTTTCAAGCTCTAAAAAATCATTTATATTGACTTAAAAACACAAACTTTACAACCAGTGCTATAACACGTAACTTCTCAACGATCAAAAGAATTTTCGAAACAATCCAACAAGTTAAGAAACCTTAAATTCTTACGAAATTTGTTATTACACGAGTCTATTAACTCTCACGAAAAATTAAAAAAAAAAGAAAAAAAAAAACTTCAAAAAACCCACTGCAATAAATTTCACAAATAATAAGTACAATAAAAAATATGATATTATCAATATAACATATGAAAACATCACCTGAAATTATAAAAATTCCAGAATTCATACCCCATTCCCCCAAAAACCCATTATTTCCGGAAAAATTCCAAGAACCGTATAAAATATTCCACATCTACCAGATAAGAGGAAACATGCCATTTTCCTTGACACCAGATATCCTGCCCGAAGAATGTCATCGAACGCTCATCGTCATAATACACATTACGGAACAAAAGTGAGAAAACCGCGGGTCAAGAGTCAGACTTAGCATTACGCAATACGTCCAACATCGAGATTCTCGCGCAAAGAAATTTCATGTACGCAGGAAAAACTCGAGTATATAGACCCTGACACAAAAAAGGCGAATTTCGGCCTCGAAAATGAAACGTTTTCGCCGTCTCATTTATTTTTTTTATTCATTTACCTTTCATTCGCAAAAACAAAAATGGTGGAGAAGACGTTAATAGAAAGCTCGTGCACCGGGCGTAAGAAAAAAAAAAAAAAAAACCAACGCGTTCGTGAGATAATGTTACACCAATTTAAATAGACACTTCTTCCCCACCCCCTCCCCTCCCCTTATCAGGGAAATGGTATCCCCTCCACGAGAATACTGGGAAAAACAATGAATCAACGGGTGATCGCGAATTTAACAAGATGGCGTGTCGTGAAATTGTCCTGGTCACACGCCAGAGTGGAACGACGTTATAATTAACTCGAGTGTCGTTCGACAGAAACGTGCTTTTTAAAATGACGATTCCGGTTTGTAAGTAGGATTAATTTGTGCCACGACTTTGAATTACTTCGTACAGTTGACCCTCGATTTTGAGTCCCTTTTACACACGGAGAAAAATATTTCGTTCTAGCAACCAAACAATTTTTAGTAAAATATGGACTAACCAAAGTTTGGGTCATAAAAATGTTATATTGTTTGTCGTAATAATTTGTTATATAGCTAAGAAAATAAAAATAGAGAAAATGTCTAAAATCTAACATCTTGCGAATTTACTTTTACATTGTGAATAATTTTTCTTTTAATTCCATACATTTAAAACAAATTCATTAAATAAAACTTTTTTTTTAATTTAAAATTTCTGATATTTTACAAGTTTTATTATAAGCTTAATATTCCGACTGAATTTACTCAATGTAAACTTATTAATTATTGATACATAGATAAAAAAAGTTACAAAACTAATTTGTATTAATATCTTTACTAAAAAACCACATGTCCTCCACTATTTCAAATCATGCAAATCTTTGAGAATCTGTTTAATATCTTTGCTGTTCAATTAATCAATGCGGAACAATTAGCAAATGGGCTGTCATGAAACGTGATTACGTTATTTCCGTAAATGTTGATATTAACTAAGAACGGACGCAGAACGCCAGAGATGGTTATCGCCTAGATATTTCAAGATGATATTGATTGTGCATTAATTTATTCAACACTGTATTAATTGTTCACTCGACAATTCTGCGTATTTTTAAAAACTTGTAGACAGTCGACATAAAAATGAGTTCACAGTGTAAATTAAAAAAATTCCGAGTTTGTTATTCCTATAATTTGTTAAATTTTGAATCACAGTGAACAAAACTGCAAAAATATGGACAATCGTTCAGTGAGCAATAAATGTCGTAATTTATGAATTTTTGTATAACACTCTAAAAATTCAAATATAACTTTGAAATAAGTTGATGTTCACAATTACTTTCAAGCGAGTAGCAATTCTTGAAACAAGGAGATTCATCATAATTTGAGAAAATCATTTTTGATTAAAGACTGGTTTGCTTGAAATTAAATTTTAACATGTACTAAATTTGAGATAATATTTGAATTTCAAGTCGTGCCTTAATTTTGTTTCATCTTAGAACAAGATTGACTTTTTAAGGTGTTGTACAAATTTACAAAAATAAACATAATTTAAAATTGGGAAACTGGATAATTTATTAAAAAATTGTATGTTTGAATGAAAAAATCGTGACTTGGATTATGAAGCTGAAGTTCCAAATATTTATTACATGATTGAAAACGAGAAAAAATTGGTTTTCCATTTCCACTAAAAATTAAAGTTAGATACATAGCAACATCGGATAATATTTGTTAAGTTTCAATAAATAATTAGTACTTCAACCATAAGAGGAAATTGAACTTTTTTTTGAAATTTCATCATTTTCTTTCATATTTGCAACTTCAGGAATACCATGAACATTTAAATTAAAAAATATGCCACTGCTGTCAACGGATCAAAAGTTGATTATTTAAAATTTTTGATTTTTTACTTTATATGACAATTTTTTTTTTTTTTTTTATAGGTATACTACTAAATAAAAGACAAGAAATGTAAACAAAAAATGGTTATGATTATGAATTTAATCGATGAAAAATAAAAGTTTTTAAGTTAGAAAATTTTGGTATAATCAATGAAAAATCATGAAAATCGGTAATATTTACTATAAAAAACCAAATTGGATGCATTCTTGAAATATGTACCTGAAGTTCCAAACGTTTAAAATTAAACGAAA
Source organism: Platygaster orseoliae (assembly GCA_030522825.1). Lineage (NCBI taxonomy): Eukaryota > Metazoa > Arthropoda > Insecta > Hymenoptera > Platygastridae > Platygaster > Platygaster orseoliae. The sequence continues at coordinate 9,725 of JAPYZL010044491.1, forward strand.
AAGAAAAATATATGAGTTTTCAGGAAAAAAACTCTCCAGCTTCTTTCTTGGACTTTTCAGTCAGAACAACAAACTTTATAGTCCCCAAAAAAATATTTAACACAATCTTCTCCATGACGAGAATTTTGAAATGCATGTTAATCAGTAAAGAAATATCTTAATATTGTTATTTAATATTTAAATTCAAATATTTTCGATTGATATTTTTTTTTGTCAATTTTACTGCAAAGTAAAATGGCTAAAAAAAATTTGAGAACTAAACAAATGAAAAATAATCAGAGATATAGATTCAACTATAATGAAGTATGAAAATTATTGATTCAAAAAAATTTGTGATCGTGATATTTTGCATGAGGAATTTGAAAATGTTAAATTTTTTCTATCATAAGTATAAATGGTAAAATCATATGAATAAATATTTTTATTCACAATTTGCTAAAAATTGGATATTTGGACGTGAATTTTTAGCGAACTGTGAATAAAATATCGTATTGCGAGTTTTCGAAATTGCTTCTTTTGACAAAACGATTACAACCCTCGGCTTGCAACCTTTCGTTTCGTCAAAACAGGCATTTCGAAAACTCGCAATAATATACTATTTCACACAGTACGTGTCATTGAGTAATTTAATTTGAAAAAGTTCGTCCGATAGACAATATTAGGGAAAATAATAAATACAAAAATTTTTAAATAATATTTTGTTGACAGATTGAAAAATTCTAATTAATGATTAACTATTATAATGTCGACTTTTATGAAATGAACTCAAAACATTAATGGGGCATATATAAGAGATCCTCAATTTTGTTGCATCTTGAAATATTGAATCTTATTTTAAGATGCAACAAAATCAAGGCATGACTTGAAATTCAAATATACAATTATTCAAAAAAATCATTCTCGATTCAACACACACTCGATTGAACATAATACCTGAATTTCAAGACACCTCAATTTCCTTCCATCTTAAAATAAGATTGGCTTCACAGAGTTTATGCACAAACAACACTAAAAACTGAATCTGATTTTAAGATGCAACAAAATCAAGGCACGACTTGAAATTAAAATATACAATAATTCAAGAAAATGATTCTCAATTCAAGACATGCTCTCTCGATTCAACGTAATATTTAAATTTCAAGTCACGCCTCAATTTACTTGCATCTTAAAATAAGATTGACTTTACAGAGTTTATGCACAAACAACACTTCAAACTGAATCTTATTCTAAGCTGCAACAAAATCAAGACACGAATTGAAATTCAAACATACGAATATTCAAAAAAATCATTCTCGATTCAACACAATACCTGAATTTCAAGACACCTCAACTCTCTCCCATCTTAAAACAAGATATACTTCCCACAGATGACTCAACAACATCCCGATATTCATTTCTCTCACCAAGAAGGTAATGCCGTATCCACTTTTTTTTCGGCGGGGGTGGCATCTCGCCGTTCGCGTTTCTCACGCCGTTCTCGTTGTTGTTGTCATTCGGGCTTTTGCCGGTGTCCAGGTCAACCCTGGCATGCACGCCTTCGGACATGAGCAGGACGCCCATTTTCCGCGCTCTCGACGGGAAAGTCGCGGAAACTATAAGCTCGCCCGCCACTTTGCGATACCGCGGAGGAACAAACCCGTGGAACCACAGAAAAAAAAAAGGAAAGAGGTGGGGCGGGGGGGGGGGGGGGGGGGGGGGGGGGGGGGGGGGGGGGGGGTGAAGAGGGGTCCGATGGTGACCAGCACCAACTCAAGTTTTTAACTACGGATAACGTGTCACGTCCGACAGTCACGAGTCCCGACTGAGGTCCGATTGAGCCCGAGGTGGCGCCGCGGTTTACAACCTGAGCGCTCGAGTTACCCCTCAGTTTCCCCCCCCCCCCCCCCGGCCCCCCCCCGCCCACGCCCCCCCCCCCCCCCCGCCCCCCCCCCCCCCCCCCCCCCCCCCCCCCCCCCCCCCCCCCCCCCCCCACCCCCCCTCCCCCCCCCCCCGCCCCCCCTCCCCCCCTCCCCTCCGACCTCGCACAACCTACGTCAAACGTCTTCGGCGATATTCGCAGTCGCGAGGTTTTCTCTCTCTCTCACGCCCTCCCCCCATCGTTTTATAAGGGAGGCGGAGGAGGGAAGGGTGATGTCATCAATAAATATATATTTCATTAAAAAAGGTTTGGAATTCATTGAGGATATTCATGAATTTCCAAGTGATAGAAATCAATTTTGAGGCGAAATAGAAATTTTTGCATTTAGTTTTCAAAGATTACAGTATATTTTTTTGGAAGGTAAATTTTTTTTTTCGAATTCAACAAAATGGGTGATTTCATTTAACTTTATGAAAATCGACATTATGATAATTGATGACTAATGAGCATTTTTTCAATCTGTTAACGAAATATTTTTTTTCTTCAAGTTTTTGTATTTAATGAATTTTTCTAAGTTAAATGCTCCAAAAGGTAATTTGCTTGGAATTAATTTTCTTGAATTGTCATTTTTTGGGAATCGAATTTTCTAAATAACGAGTTTTCTAAAACTCATCATAGTAATTTTTTAAAATATATGTATACTTTTTCCATAATGTTGTTCCTGATTTTTAACCGCATATTTATGAGTCAACCTATAATTAATTTTGTATTAACGAATTTCGCTGTATTTTTTATTTGTCTTCTCAATTCACTTTAAGTTTAGAAAAAACTAAAAGAATTTCAATCCGTAAAATTATTCCATATGAAAATGTTCTATTTTGATTTATAAGTTTTCAAACTAATATTGTAATATTAAATAAAAAAAAAAACCACACGTAAGTTTTTTATTCGTAAACCGAAACATATCAACTAATTAATTGAAAATCAATTATTTATCACGAACTTTGTATCTCAACAAATTTAGATGCAAATTTTTGAAATCGAATTTACTCCTAAATTCGAGGAAAAAAGGCCAGAAATAAAAGAATATACAAAAATAATAGTTAATGTTTCATTATTTGAAAAGTGGAAATTTTGAAGTCGAAAAAATGTGTGATTTTGATATTTCGATTGAATCTTATAAAAATGACACGATTTCAAAAAATATACAAATTTTCAATTGTTCCATTTTCCAATTATTCAATCAAAAATTTCAAGGTTTACTTATTCCAATCATAGATACAAGTTGAAAAATAATGATTTGATTCGATAAAAATTAAATCGATTGATTGATTTGAAAGATATCAACAATACTCTAAATAAATAATTGATATTCTTATTGATTGATTTGAAAATGATCGTAAGTTTGTACACCGTAAATAGTCAATCTTATTCCAAGATAAAACAAAATTAAGGCACGACTTGAAATCTAAATATCATCTCAAATGTCCATGTTAAAATTTATTTTCAAGCATCAAGCCTCAAGTCAAGAGGGTATGTTTTGAATCAAGAATGATTTCCTCAAATTATGATATATCTCCTTATTTCAAGATTTTCCCGCTTGAAAAAAATTATGAAATCTACTAAATTTAAGATAATTATATTTGAATTTCAAGTTGTCCCTTAATTTTGTTACATCTTAAAATAAGAATATATTTTTATAGCGATAATTTCCACTAGTGTAAATAAACGATGAATAAACTATTTTTTCAAGTCCGCAACAACTAAACTCAATTCAAAATAAATTTCATTTATTTCAACAAAGTCTTGAACATCACTCAAAAACTTGTATCTTATTTTAAGATTCAAAAAAATCAAGGCACGACTTAAAATTAAGTCTATATTCACAATTAGTTTCAAGCATTTCTTGATTATACAAATAAATTTGAACATTTACTAAATTTAAGATTCTGTCTAAACTCCAAGTCATGCTTTAATTTCGTTACATCTTAAAATAAGATTGACTTTTCAGTGTTCTTCTCTCTCAGAATCCGTCGATGCCTTTGAACTTTCAGCGAAGTTCATGTGTACTTCACCAACTTCATCGAGGCTCCGCTGCCGAATTCAGGCACGTGGCACAACACAAATGTAAAAATCTTGCGCGATATCGTCGGATCGACGAGATATCTATTTTTTTTTTTATACGGAGTGCACGCTCTCAGGGAACGCGGTGTACTCGAGAAGAAGGAGTAAAAATAAAACGGAACAAATTCCGCTCTCGGACAATCCTATAGTTGGCCGCGTTGCGCAAGCCGACTTGAAAAAGAATCCGCTTTCGCAGGCGCGTCTAATGGGACATTTCAAGTTTCCTTACCGTCGATTATCAGCATTTTCTCTTCGCAGAACAAGTCGTCCGCATCCGCGCGGTCCCTCTTCGACTTGGCGCCTGCGAACATGCAAACATCGTCTCGTCAATTGTCGAAAAAAAAATGAATGCTTGTTTGCAATATCCGCGAGGAATTCCTAATTTTTGGCCTTGCCGAGAGCGGCAGAAATATTGAATTACCCGATTGATGACGCAAGGCAAGGAAAAGAATTCACTTCTACACCGAGAGAAGAAAAATTTGTTTATCGCAAAAATATACCCCAAACGAATGACACTTTAAATTAATTAATTATTATTTAAAAACTTTTTAGACTATCATTGACGTTTTTAAATTTATATATAGACGATTTACGTACAAGATGGAACATTTTTTCTTTTCTGACGGTTTTTTCGGTTTTATTAAATTTTCATAATTTTCCACATTTCCCAAATTTTATTAAAAAATCATATGAATTTTTCGGATTTTCTAGGATTATTGACGATCCTGCAAATTTTCTATGTTTTCCAGTTTTTTTTTGATAATTTTGGATATTGTTGATTAACTGTATACAATAAAATTTTTATTCTTCCTACAATTTCAATAAATTTTACTGAATTTTTGGAATTTCGTTACATTTACGAAATTTATAATCATTTTCTGAATCCTACAAATGTCTTGAATTTATACAATTATGTATTAATATTATTGTATGTAATGCATTAATTATGTATGTAATAAATTTGTATACTTATAATAATTATAAATATATATATATAATAATGATGAAATATTTCATTGTTATGTATGTACTGTATTAATTATAATAATTTGATAATTTCCATATATTTTGGGCAAATATACATATTTTATTGGGTAATTTATTTTCTCTCGGTGTACACTATTTTTATGATGGCAAACATTGGAGAAAAAAATTATCGATAATTATTCCATATTTACATTTTAATTTTAAATTCAATCATTTTTTAATTATGGAAAAATAAGTACCCAATAAATAAATAAATAATACTTATAATCTGTACAATAAAACGATTAGAACACGAATTACAATTGAAGAGACAGGAAAGTCATTGGAAAATGTCAAAATTGATCAAGAAATCATGGAAGATGTTCTCAAATAAATAATTAGGATTATTTGTTTATTAAGGGAAAGTAATGAAGACACTCAAAAACAATCATCATAATCAACAAGATGGTAATGATATGCAAAAATGGTATAGACCATCCTGGAATGGCGCGTTATTGATTTGTGACTTGGAATGAGAAAAGGGACCTATGGTGTCAAATATCAACTTTGAGTTTTCGATTTGAAAAAATAGTTTAAAAAATTGCCTATCTAATGAGGTAAGTCACGAGTTGCTATGACCATTAATAGCTGTAAAACAATTTTTTTTTAAATACAAACAAGCTGTTGGGAATAGGGAAAAGAGAAAGTTTCTCTTCCTTTTCTCAAAGTTCTCGTTTGTAACCATAGAACCCTTTGCTCATTCCGAGCCACATTTTATGATAAAAGCAACGTTTTCTTGTTCAAAAAAAATTACGAAAATTCCAGTTTTTTGTAAACATAAAATTGTATGAAAAATCTACTAAATTGTCGATTATTGTTACTCACTGCAATCAAAAGAATTTCCTTTGAATATTTATACATTCCCTTTATTATTAATGTACTTTAAAAGAAGTAAATAAACCTCAATGATATCAACGTATCAAAAATCAGAAGCTACTTCAAATGTAAGATCTCAGAATATTTTTATGACAATTTTTTTTACGAATTCACTGTATAATAAACAGGCAAGAAGTAAAAAGAACTATATTCATGATTGAGAATGAAATTGATAAAAAATAGAAATTTCGAGATCAGAAAAGTTTGTATCACACATTCTGAAAAATATAAATATTTTGCATCAAAAAATCAAATTTACTACATTCTTAACTGTATAAATTTAGTGTTACATATTTATCAAATTCTATTGAACATTTTCTCATCGAATTTACTGCAAAGTAAAAGAGTTGAAGAAAATTATAGATGAAGGAAAGAAAATTAAATAGATATATAACATAAACTAATGAAAAATATATAATTTTTTTTCAAATAAGGGAGTCTCCATAAATGATGTCACGGCCTTAGGGGGGAGGGGGGGTCAGCCCATTTGTGACAGTTTGTGACAGAGGGGGGGGGGGTTCTCAAAAATGTGATGTCACATTAGTGGCAAAAATTTTTTTGGTGAAATTAAACGTTGCTTCGGGAAAAATTGCAAGTGATGATTTGTATTTCGATTCAAGAACATAAAGCATTTTATATCTATTTTTGATGTGACTGAAAATTGATGTGAACATTCAAAAAAATTGTAGAAATAAAACTGATTAGACTAGATCATTTGACTATATCAATTGACTAGATTTTTCAATGTTTTTGAAATTTTGCAATTTTTTAACATTTAAGATAGCATTTTCATTTAAAAAATAAAAATTCGTATGTATTTTCAATACTTTTTATTTCAATGTATTTATATGATGATCATCATAATTAAAATAAAAATAAAAATAAGGTATTAAAAATAATGAAATATAATGGGCGTCTGAATTTTTTGATTCCGCAATTTTTTGAAATTCCAGAAATTGAAATCGTTGAAAATTGAAATAAATTAATTCGGTTCTAAAACACATTAATAATAATTGGACGAATGAATAAAATTATTAAATGAATAAATTCCAGATAAATTAAAATTTTTCAAAATTATAAACTTTTTTATGATAAATAAACAAATTTTTTTATTGTAAATTGTAACTTCAAAAAAAACTGGAAAGGCGATTGAATAAACAACCGTTTTACAATGTCAAAGTTATAAATATAATGCTTTAAAAATCGCATTGTTTTAAATAAAAAATTTTTTGCCTCTCATTTAAAATCTAACATTGTGACGTGACACAGGAGGGGGGGTTTGCAAATTTGTGACACACTGAGACAGAGGGAGGGGGGGGGGGTTTCAAAAACGATAAAAAACCGTGACATCATTTATGGAAGCTCCCTAAGTTCATAATTTTGACATTTCGAACGAGAAACTTTCAGAATTGTTACCTTTTTTTGTGATGTATGCAAAAAACATGCACATATATATATATTTTTATACATTATCTTGTATTGTCAGTCTGTATCAAATCCCACAGAAAAAAATTAACTTATTTTGTGTTTTTGTGCAAATTTAGCTTGTTTCGAAGGATGTGTATCAAATTGATCCATAAGAACTTTACGTTTCAAATATTAAGACACTGAAGCTGCTTAAATTAAAACAACTCATTACAAAATACAGACTTGCGCAATACACACAATCTCCACACTAAAAAAAAATCTCACAAAAATCAACTAAATCTTCAGTTAAATACCAACTCAAAGAACTTCTTCCTCCAATCAACCTAAACATTCAACTAAACACTACTAAAAACTTTTCCAAACTCGTATTCAACTAAATATTCAGTCTCAATTTTAATAAGTTTCCCTTAAAGTGATAATAGTTTATAAAAAACTCATACGTCTATAAGAATTTCAAGAATTCAAAAGGAGTAGTGCATATAGCGGTGGCGGCGGCCAAGACTCCACGTGCTAACGGGAGGCTCCGGCTTACCGGTTATGGTGGGGAGGATTGCGTTTATAACCCGGCCGGATTTTCTCCAGGTCACGTGGATAGAGCTCCGGAACGTCCGCGCGAATTGATCAGAAAACGCCACTCGGCACCAAACGAAAGGAGGGGAAGTAGCATGTGGTGAAAGAGAGACGTGTGTCGATCAGTGGTGGGGGGCGAGAGAGTGGGAGTGGGAGCTCCACCTGTCCAGGGCCAATGCGCATGCGCGTAACTCGGCAACAACTCGCTTTGCCCGCGTGCTCGCGGATGCGTCTCGCTCCCCTCCCCCTCCCCTCCTCCCCCTACATGTCAAAGAGCTCAAAATAAAAGGAAAAAAAAAAAAAAAAAAAAAAAAAGAATAGATTGATTTTAATTGCCGGTTTTTTTCTTCTTCTGGAATCGCGACATTCGTTAATAAAATCGAACAACGGAGCTCTCTTGATAAGTAAATAGGCAAACGACGGAAACTTAATGAACTGTGGAATATGAGACGCACTTGGATTCTTTGGCTTTTGTTTGAGGTTAAAGTACGATAAGGGAAAATGAGACATTTTTCATTGTAAAATACGGGCATGCGATAGTTGTGTAACTATAAATGCAGTAACATTGTAATATTTATTGACACGTGGCGTGCAACGATAAATGTTAAGTACTGATTACGAAAATGGTCGAATAGTGAAACCTGTTCTCTAAATTCCTTCGAGTGAGAATCCTAATCCAACTGTAGTAGAAATTTCACTCTGAATGAGTGAAATTTATTAAAAATGTATTTACGGGAATGTAGAGGACTCAAAAAATGGTTTTATGTGAGTTTTTAAAGTTAAACAAAATTCTTAATTTCACTAACTGAAAAATTATATGATCCTGGTTTCAAAAGAATTTATTCTTATACATAATTGGGAATAAAACTTTTTTTGTTGCTGATATCGTTAGTTTATGTATTTTATCAAAAAATATCAGACACGTGTTTTTTCTTTTTGTCATATCTCAAAAATCGACGGTGACACATCGTTTTAATAAGTCAAACAAAGTAACGTCATTTTAAGAAAATGACGTCATTTGCATACTCAGTGTATACGAAATTGAAAAATCACATATTGTTTAAAATTATCATTTTTCAAAGAAACAAAAAAATATATATCGATTTTTTTTTCAAAAATAATTGATATATATGTTGCCAAATTTTTTTTCCATGCAGCTTCCCAATTTTAGTTATAAATGTTTGTAAAGGGTAACATATGAAATGACAATTTGAAAAACTATATCAACTCAGTGAATAACAAAGAAAGATAGAAATCTACGAAAATGGTTTAAATCTACCTAAAAATCCATAAAAATACCAGAAAATCTTTAGAATTATACAAACATTGAAAAAATACTAAAAGTAATTGACATTCATAAAAGTACTGTTTCCGGAAAAATTTCAACATATTCTTAAAAATGTATAGGTATACTCATCCCTTGAAACAGCAATAAAATCCGAAAATACAAGAAATATATTTAATACTACCAATCTACATAATTGAAAAATATAAAAAAATTATCAATACTCAAAAATTGTAGATAAAATTTTCTCCAAAATTTATTCAACTTTGAGTTTTACAGTACATAATTCCAGAAATCCACGTTGAAGTTTATAAAAATATAGGTAAGTTCCTGAAGTTATGTATGTTCTAAAAAAAGAAAAACAAACAAACAAACAAATCAACAAAAAGATATTGCTCTTTGGAAAATCAATTTCTGAATACTCAAAATAGTTGAAATTTGTAATACAACAAATCTATAATCTAGAGGTGTGCGGGATCCCGATATTTCGGGAATCCCGGACTCGGGACGGAACGGGAAATGCTATTTCCCGAAAACTTCGGGAAATCCCGATTTCGGAAAATCCCGGTTTCGGGAAATCCCGGTTGCGGGAAATCCCGGTCTCGGGATATCTCGACCCGAGTTCGGGATTTACCGAGTCCAAGATATCT
>JAPYZL010044511.1:0-18129 GCA_030522825.1 Platygaster orseoliae
TTGTCACAAGTGTATAATGTCTGATGAGGATTACTTTGAAGGGGACAAAATAGATATTCATGAATAAATAAATAATTCTTGAAAAAACATGAAATTCGCAATACTTTTTGAACAAACCTCGTATATGATCTGTAAAACTTGGAATTCAAGAGCATCAAATCCTGAAAAGCATGTGTAGCAATGTATAAAAATACTATAAATCTATTTAAATACTCGAAAACGATGGGAAACCTTGTAAATATTTAAAAATACGGAAATAAAATAGATTCTAAAAATACTTACATTTATGTAGATACAACTTTCCCAGAAATCAATAAAATTACGGAAAATCGATCGAAATTTAAAATTCTTAAACAACAAATGCTAGAAACTTATATAGCAATCTGCAAAAATACTATAAATCAATGAAAGTCTTAAAAATCTTCCAAAGTTTCATAAAAATTAGAAAAATGCGAGAAATACTATAAATATTTTATAATATACTCAAAAACGATTGAGAGGTAATTTTCTCAAAAATTTATGAAACTTTGAGTCCTAGAACATATTATAATTATAGAAATTTTCATCAAAAAGGATAAAAATAACATTGCACTTCTGTCAGAATTGATATATTTGAAGGAATCGGAGTTGGGGACGATTACTTTTTGTCACGTTTTTGGATAGCTAAAAAACTATTGAAAATTTCATATAGGACCGTAAAAATTTGTCAGCGTGTGTATTTTTTACCCTCATTTTCAAAATTACAGTCAAAACATATCAATTACAGGGTTCTTGATACCTTAATTATAGCAATTACAGTAAAAGTCACGAATTTTAGTAATTTTCACTGTAATTGGTGTAATTAAGGTATCAAGAACCCTGTAATTGATGTTTTGACTGTAATTTTGAAAATTAGAGTCAAAAATACACATGCTGACAAATTTTTACGGTCCTATAAGAAATTTTCAATAGTTTTTTAGCTATCCAAAAACGTGACAAAAAGTAATCGTGCCCAATTCTGGAAGGAATATTTTTTTGCGAAAAAGCTCGAATTGATGCGTCAATAACATTAGTTTACATGAAAAATCTACTTTGCACAAAAAGTGTTTTCTAGATTAATTTGGGGTTGCTGAGTACGAAAATATCAGTTATTCACTTTTCCAAAGAAGCGTTATCAAAATATTTGCAAAAAGCTTGTTTTTCTCATTTATTGCCAGAAATATCAAAAATAATTAAACCATAAAATATATATCATTGGAAAGGTATACTTCTTAGATTTACAGTGATATACTGCTTTCATCGATTGAGTTAGTAGTTTTTAAGTTATAGCTACTAAAAATATTAAAAAAGTGCGTTTTTCAGGACAAGTACTTTTTTGAAACGCGCTTTTTAACATTTTAAGTGGCTGTTACTTAAAAAATACCAATTCAATCGATGAAAGCAGTATATCACTGTAAATCTAAGAAGTATGCTTTTCCAATGATGTATATTTTATGGTAATAAACTCAATCGTTCTTGATATTTCTGGCAAAAACTGAGAAAAATATGAATTTTGCAAATATTTCGATAACGCTTCTTTGGAAACATAAATAATTGATATTTTCATGTTCAGCGACCTCAAATTACTCTGAAAAACTCTTTTTCTGAAAGGAAGTCGCAACTAACGAAAATTTTGTAAACTAGTGTAATTGTTCAATGATGTTTCAATGAATGTGCAATGATGCCACAATATTTTCAACATTGTGATGTATTCAAGAATATAGGATTTTGCAGACGTATCTTTTACTAATTTTGCTGCAGTTTCGGCCAATTATGATGCAGTATTGAATGTGCCATTGATTTCCTTTTTTTTGCAAATTCTAGGTCCACGATTGTATAAACAGCCGGCGACGAAATCGAATCGAGGCATAATGCTGAACGCCGTTGAGTACTGCGTGTTCCCTGGGATCGTGAACAGGGAAGCGAAACGGCGCGTCCTCGACGAGATCGCGCGTACCGAGAGCAAGCATTTTCTTATTTTGTTCCGGGACGCAGGCTGTCAGTTTCGTGCTCTCTACTCGTACTGCCCAGACAGAGAAGAAGTCTCAAAATTGTACGGCACGGGACCCAAACAGGTCACCGATAAAATGTTCGACAAATTTTTTAAGTGAGTGGTATTTTCTTTATTTTGCGGATAAATTAGTTTAAATAAATCAACTGAATGCAACTGAAAAAGTTGTGGAACTTATGATTTTTCGTTATTTCAGATACAATTCTGGTGGAAAATGCTTTTCTCAAGTTCACACAAAGCATCTGACGGTAACGATAGATGCTTTCACGATACATAATAGCCTGTGGCAAGGCAAAAAGGTCAACTTACCGAACAAAAAAGACATGGTTCTCGTCATATAGTTTCAAGTGAAGCGCCCTCTGTTGTTCATAGTTACTATTTTAATACAGTACCATATTATACTTAACGCGAGCGTAAATAGTTATTTTTTCAACGATTGGCGCAGATGCTCGGCCATTGGTTAGACTTTCACTTTTTTTCTTCTAATTTTTTGTACGTACTGCGCATGCGCGTGTCAGCGCCAATCGTCGAATATTTCGGTTCAAGTCAAAATTTTTTCCAAGAATTAAGTCTGGTCGAAAAAAAGCTACGAATTGATATACAGCTTATTCAAATGCCGGATGCATTTTTCCTGTTCGTTTCAGTTACCTAAGACTGTTACTGGTTTTTTTTTATCATCAAGTTGAGAAATAATATTGTGAATAATGAGCGAATGTATCCAAGTTTTTGTAAAAATAGGAATTAAACTAAAACATGACTGTTCTCTCAACTATCGTGATTCGCACAGAAACTCTCGCCGTGACTTATTTCGTTCATGACAAAAAGTTGATTGACAACGCATTTTGTTTTTCCTTTTTTGAGAATTTTATAGAAACTGCCGTGAAATCAAAATTTTGTCACGTGTACGATTTTAAGTTTGCACGGATAATTTTGTATGCCAAACGTTGCCAACTGACTGAGGATAGAATATACTTTTTTTGCACGTCATTTTGAATGTTTTTTTCCTTTTTTTTTTTACTAACAGTTCTTTTTCAAGTCGCCCAAAGGATGATGAAAAAATCGTGCCATAAACGTGTCTAAATCGACCTCGCTGAGATTACATTTCGAAAAAGTTGAGTTTTCAAAAACAAATTCAAAAGCACATATCGATTTTTCAATAAATCGGATACAATATTTCGCAACTTGAAAAAGGTAATGGCGATGCATCATTGTTTTAACTTAGTCACTAATCTTAAGGAAAAACGATGAAAGGGTTTCGTCTCGTGGCACTCAAAAAAACTTGCTTGTGCTTGATATTTATATTTTTGAACAAAAATAAGATATCGTTAGGGAATCGTGCGAGTGTTGCGATTTATAAAATAGCCAAGATGTTTGCGCTTATTAATGATTTCATTTCTATAACGTTATGATGATACTCGGTCGTAAAATGTTTGTCCCGTTTAATCCGTATTTGTAAATATTATGTTTTTATATATATTATATGTAATATATATAAACACATACGAACGAAGAACTATTATTCAATAATATATTTATTAAATACGAAGAAGTAAGATCCAGGACGTGTTTTACTTTTGCTGTTATGATTCAATGCGAATGTTGTATCAATAAAAGAGACCCATTTTTACCAGCGCATTTGTTATTCTATGATTTTTTATTTTCGTTTTATAATGTAACAAAATGTATTGACATATTGTTTGCGGCTTGCGAAAATATTGTTGCATAATTCTCGATTTGTAAGTGATGTCACTGAATTACATTGTTGGATAAAGCGTGTAATACGCGGCTTTGTTGGATTGTTTAGAGTCGACTGCGTACGCGTTTTGGTCTTCGGGAGCGTAATTCTGCACATTGCTCGGCTCGGGTTTCTCGACTTGCGTCATCAAGAACTGAGGGTAAGGCTGTCCCATGCTCATTTCCGAAGTCACTTTCTTCGGAGAGTAATTCAAACTTTCGTTGTTTTGCTGGTCATTTTCGACCTGCATCTCTGCCAACGAATCTGGTTGCAACAGCGATTGCGCTTTGCATTTCTTCGTGTGAGCCCACAAACTTCCCGCGTTATTGTACCTTTTGCTACAGATTTTGCAGGCATAAGGTCTGAAAAAATCAGTTTGAGTTAGAAATGTTGATTTTCTATCGATTTTTTGGATACAATTGTATCGAAATATCGATTTTTAGCTATCGATAGTATGAATTGTTATTTTAAAAAATCGATTATCCACGATTATCGTTCAAAAATCGATTTTTTTTATAAAAGTATCGATTTTTGACATTATCGATTTTTCTTTAATGTCCAAAACGCATTTATAACTAACTTCAACCAAGAAATTGATCCATAGGAGCCATCATTTTTTTATGTAATTTATTTTGAAAATCCGTACGTAATTATTTCAAGCTTTTTTTTCAATATAAAAAAGGAGGTTTTAAACAAAAAATTCTATTTCTATTAAAAAAAAAAAAAAAAATAGAATACATCAAAAACGATTTTTTTGGAAAAAATCAACATCTATAATTTGAGTAATGAAAAAAACGTGTTTTGGATTTCAGATAAAAAATAATCAAGCCCATACCTTTCCCCTGTGTGCGTGTACGAATGCTCGTTAAGCGAAGTTAATCTCCTGAAGGATTTGGTGCAAATTTTGCAATGGTATTTAGCTTCCCCCGTGTGACCTGTGATATGCCGCGCCAAAGTGTTGGCCCTTGCGAAAGGACGCGAACAGTATTGGCAGATGTATGGTTTCTCTTTACTGTGAATACTACGTACATGTAGTTGTAGGTATGTACTGAAACCAAAAACGGAGATATAGGTTTGAGTCTGAAATACTTGGAATTTGCACTGCAAGAGAAAAGTATTCGTATTCCTGAGAAAAACTCGATGTTTTGCAATTAATTTACTACTTTTTTGACTGAAAAATATCAATTTTCGAATTCTCAAGAATCGAACTTTAAAAACCATTATGGCGATCTTCGAAAATTCAAGAAATTTATGAAAGTACAAGGAAAACTCGTAAATCTTTATAAATAATAATTGTTATAATAATTAAAATGGAGGTACGAATACTTTTGTCCTGCAATTATACTTCAGAACATAATTCAACCTTTTCGTGAACGCACGGCTACATATGTTGCACACGTAAGGTCGGACACCTAGAGAATTCAGTTTCATTGATTAATTATTTAAAATTATACACTTTTTGAAAATAACTTTCAATTCAAACCTGTGTGCACACGCAAATGAGCAGCTAATGAACCACTTTGAGCGAAGCATTTGCTGCAAATTTCGCAAAGGAAGCGTTTTTGGTTGTCTTTTGCTCGATTGTGGCGCTCTACGTGATTTGCCAGTGATTGCTCTTGGGCAAAAGCTTTCGGGCAAAGTTCGCATTTGTGAGGCCTTAGACCTTTTTCCTGGCAAATTTGAAACATTTACATTCAAACTTTTGGAGAATCAAATATAGTTTTTTTCCCTACACGTACGTTTTTGGGTAAAAAAAATTTACAAAAATTAGGGTGAAAAAAATTAATCACCTTTCTCTTCCCATCCGAATTTCTTTTCGTTTCCCCATCCAAACCTTCATCCGAGTAATTTTCCCCATAAAAATCATCCCTATGCTTAGACTGTTCATGTTCCTTCAATTTATCTGGCCGAGAAAAATTTTTTTCGCATACTTTGCAAGTGTACTTGAGCCCACTATGCGTCACCAAATGCCTTTTCAAATTCCTCTTCGTCGCAAAGACTTTCCCGCAAATCTTACATTGCTCGCTTTTAGTGAGGAAAAATTCATTGTCACTGGAATCCGACTTTTCAGGGCTCGTCGTTGCTCTGTCCGGTTCAGGCAAATCTGGTTCCGTTTCGATGTAACACGCTTTTTCATCATTTTCGTTCGAGTCATTCGCATGGGACTTCAAATGCGTCAAAAAAGACTTTTGGTACTTGAATTCCTTTAAACATACTTCACACTGAAATTTTCCAAATTTTTTCCCTTTCGTCTCGGCTTTTTTTTGGCATTCCATCAAGTGTTTTTCTAGCGACGATTGACTTGTGAATATCTTGGAACATTTCCAGCATTTTTCTCTTGTTCTAAAGATTAGTGGTTTTTCATCATCGCTATCTTCTACCATACTTTGCTCTAGGAAATTTGATGTTAGGTTATCTGGAGTTGTGTTTTGGTTTTTCTCAGGGGGAACGGAATTTTCTTTTTTAGTAATTATGGAATCTATATCGGTTGCGTCATCGATGCTCATATCGTTGTCAATTTCATTTTCGTGGTTACATGTTTGAGTGCATTTATTTGATTTACCTGTAATCTGTGAAGTAATTTTTTGTAGGTGAAGTTGATAATGGAAAATTATTTATTTTCTTATGTGAGAAGGTCATATTTATATGGTTTGTTAATTAATAATCATGAAACTCGAAGTATATTTTTATGAATTTTCATCATCGTTTATTTTAAAAACTTTCAAAATAATATTGAAATTTGTTATACCAAAAATTCTTATTATGAAATTCGAAATTAATTATTATAGAAAAGATATGTCTAAATGTAGCATTAGATTTTATTTAAAAAAAAGTAAATCTTTGAATTATTTATAGCAAAAAAACTGCTTTTGATATAAAAATTATAATAAACCGTGAGAAAAAAATTTAAAACAAGAAAATTTGTTCCAAAGACCAATTTTAGTAAACAGATTCATAATTTTCATGTCAAAAGCAATATTTTTGTAATGAAAAATTATTTACAAGGTAATTTTTATCGAAAGTAATCTTTTTTATACATTTTTATAAATTACATACGTACATACATACGTACAAATTAATTATGTATATTTTTATAATCATCGTTTATTTCAAAAATGGTAGAAATAATATTTTTGTCAGAAATATAAATAAATAAAAAAAAAAAATTTTCATGAAGTCAAATTGACAACATATCGTAATTTGTTAATTTTCATGGTATAATTTATGAAAGTCTTTCTATGAAACTCCAAATTAGTTATTATAGAAATGATTTGTCTAAAAGTAGCATTATATTTTATTTAAAAAAAAGTGAGTCCTTGAATTATTTATAACAAAAAAATTGCTTCAGATATAAAAATTATGGAAACTGTAAGAAAATAGTTTATACAACAAAATTGAAAAACACTTTTAGTGAATAGATTCATTATTTTAATGTCAATAGCAATATTTAAGAAAATGAAAAATTATTTGCAAGGTAATTTTTATCGAAAGTACTCTAGATAAAATTAGTAATGTGGAAAATAATTCATTTTACAATGTGACTAGGTAATATTTATATGATATATCAACTAATAATGAAAAAAATCGAATATACATTTTTATAATTATCATTCATTTCGAAAATAAATTTTTGTTGATTCAAATTGACAACATATTGAAATTTATTATTATTCATATAATAATTTATGAAATCCTTACTATAAAACTCCAAGTTAATTAGTATAAAAGAGATGTCTATAAACATTACATTTTTTCTGAAAAAAAAAAAAATAATAAATCCTTGAATTATTTATAGCGAAAACATTGCTTATGATATAAAAATTATCGTAAACTGTTAGAAAATAGTTGAAACAAGAAAATTTGTTTCATGAACCAATTTTAGTGAAGAGATTAAGAATTTTTATGTTAAAGCAATATTTTCGTAATATAAAATTATTTGCAAAGTAATTTTTATCGAAAGTAATCTAGATAAAAAAAATAATGATGTAAATTATTTATTTTACTGTGCGATAAGTAATATTGGTAATATTTATGTGTTATTTTAACTAATAAAAAAACTCAAAATGCATTTTTCTGGTTCTCATTGTTTTGAAAAATGTTACATATAATTTTTTGGTCTGAAATACTGCTATTAAAATTATAAATCTGTAAATTTAATTTTTGTTGAGTCAAATTGATGACATATTGAAATTATTGACATTTTTATGGTATGATTTATAAAATTCTTATTATGAAACTTAAAATTATTTTTAAAAAATGTATATGTCTAAAAATAGCATTTAATTTTCTTTGAAAAAAAAATCCTTGAATTTTTTATAGTGAAAAAATTACTTTTGATACAAAAATTATTGGAAACTTAGAAAATAGCTAAAACAAAAAAATTTGTATTGAAAACCACTTTTAGTGAATAGATTCATAATTTTAATGTCAAAATCAATATTTTAGTAATGAAAAATAATTCTTATCAAAAATAATCTAGATAAAGTTAGTAAGGGGAAAAATTATTAATTCGTGACTGAGCAATATTTAAATGATATAATAATTGATAATGATAGAACTCGAAATATATTTTTATAATTATCGTTCATTTCAAAAATGCTAGAGACAATACTTTTGTCTAAAATATTGTTATTAAAATTATAAATTTGTAAAGTTGATTTTTTTCATTCAAATTAACAAAAAATTAAATTTTTTATTTATTTATGAAACTCGAAATTAATTATTACTAAAAAACTTATATCTAAAATAAGCATTACATTCCCTAAGTTATTGATAGCGAAAAATTGCTTTTGATATAAAAATTTTAATAAACCATTAGAAATAATTAAAACAACTAAATTTGTTCCAAGAACCAGTTTTAGTAAAGATATTCATAATTTTTATTTCAAAAGCAATATTTCATTAAAGAACATATTTTGCAAGATAATTTTTACCGAAAGTAATAATTACATACATTTACTAAAAAAAAGTAATAAATAATATACAAAAATTAAGAAAACTTGACACTAAGTCATTTTCGCAACAGTTTTTTTTTCAGTCAGGTTCAATTTTTCATCACTAGATTGAAAATTAATTTCATGGAGGAAATAAAATTACCAGCAATTCCCATAAAAATATTACAAATTTCATCTTTACAACAGAAACTGCAATGTCTTAAGTGGGGAAAACCACAAAAATATTTACCAAGCTAACCTCCTCTTTGACAAGTGTCTTCGAATCTTCAGAAATGTTTTCACCGTTTTCAAATAAATTGTTCATCACGCATTTTCCCCAACAAACGTAACATTTTTTCGAAGTAGAACTTGGTTCAGTTGATTCATTAGCTTCCTTAGTTTCCACCATTTTTCAAAAATGTCAAATCTGTCAAATGGACGTGCTATTCAGTGCTATACAGTGCTATTATAAATACAGTAGTATAGATTAGGATATATATATATATATATATATATATATATATATATATAGTTGACCTTAGTAATTATTTATCACTAGTTGTTGTGATTGGCTGGATCACAATAAAAATCCAATATGGCCACCGCCGTAACTCGTACTTTAGTACACTTTAGTGCTACTAAACACTTAGATCATATAGTACATGATATAAAGAATACCAGGTATGTTCTTGCGCATCATTAGTGGAAGAACCAATCAAGTTACTTCCAAAATGCCGCCATCTTGGGAATATGCACCAAGGGAATATGCACCAATCAAGTTTGAAATCAATTCATAACTATGGCGGTATTTTGGAAGGCGCAAAAAAGTCGCATTTTCATCCACCTGAAGAACATACCTGGTATTCTTTATATCATACATCGACCGCTCGTCGGGTACCGAAAAAACGTGATACACACATGAGACAAGTTGTTATGTCCAACCCTATAGCAGCAATACAATTGTGTGCAGCAGTTGGCAGCACCGCAGCAGACAATTGTATTGCTGCTAAGGGGTTGGACATACAACTTATCTCATGTGTGTATCATGATTTTCAGCGTACAACAAGATAGGCGACGAGCGGTCCATGTACTATATGGTCTAAGACTAAACAAGAACAGACTTATGTTTGATTGAGCGCTAGAAAAGGACAAAGATATAAAAGTTACGAACGTTGCGAACACTTTTTGAAATGTGAATTTCATATTTCCCGCGGCGGCCATATTGGATTTTTTGTGATTGTAATTGTGACGGGTGAAATTTATTCATGATTGGCTGTTAATGCCGCCATATTGTTTTATGGTAGCCAAGTTACGTTCAATTATTATTTTCAATTGTTTTTGTCTGCATCATTTTGTTACTTATTGGCATTTAAAAATTTTTCGATAATCTCAAAGCGTATTTGACTGTTTTTGACTAAATCTACTAAACTTTCTCTTCAGTAAAATGGCTCTTATTCCTTTCGAAAGCAACCCGGAGGTAAGAAATATTGTATCAGTTATCTTACTGTTAGTGTCAAACATTTACTCATTTTCCGGTTTATTTTTCAGGTTATGGGGAAGGTGAGATAATTTTTGTATTCAAAATTTGTAATCCCGATCAAATTGAGAATGTAATGCGAATATATATTGTTGTTTTATGATTCGGAATCTTATTTAAGTTGTAGATAAGATTTAGTTGATAAAACCTTGATTTAAGAAAAAAAAAAGATTTTTGATTAATCATTCAGTGAATGTCATTTTATTAAAGTTCGTTAAATTTTGATAATTACAGTTTCTATGTTAAAAATGAAAGAACTGAGAAATATTTATTGAAATTTATGTATAAAATTATAATATAATTTTCAAATAATTTTATGATATTAATTTTTAGAAGTGTTAATATGAACTTGGCATTTTATAAAATATGGACAAATTTGCCAAATTTTCGAGAATAAATCAGCAATACGAAAGCATTTTAATAAAAACATTTTTGAATAAAATTTTTTCTTGATGCTACAAATGCCTTAAAAATATTGCAAAAATTTGTGTAAGTTGACTACCATTTTTTAATTAAAAAAAATACTAAGGCTAAGAAATATTTATTACAGTTTTTATATAAAAGTAATGAAATTTTTTCTAAAATAATGTATAATATTAAAAAATATTTTCTCAGTAATAATTTTCACAGATGTTGATATACACTTTTTAATCCATAAAAAACAGACAAATTTATCAAATGTTAAAGAAAAATCAGTTATACAAAGGTTTTTCATAAAAAATTGTTTTCAATACATATTTAGTCTATATGCAACATATGCTTAAAAATTTTGCGAAAATTTTTAAATGTGCACATTATTGTTAACTTTTTTTTAGTTAAGAAAAATTCAGGACTATAAAATTTGTATTTTAATTTATGTACAAAACTGTTTAAATCATATATAATTCTTAAAAGTATTTTCTTAATAATAATTTTTAGAAGTGTTGGTATAAGCTTTGCATCACTTGAAAAAAAAATAATAAAAAATTTGTTGAATACACTTTTCCTTCTACATGCAACATACGTTTTCGAAATATTGCAAAAATTTGTAAAATTATATTCGATTATTAAGTAATTTTTTATTTTAAGAAAAATAGTGTAAGGAAAGTAATTTTATTGAGGAAATGTTTATATAAATGTTTCTGGAAAAAGTTTTGGATATTTTTTTACAGTTCCTGCGAAAGGTTGGAGTCCCAAGTAAATGGGGTATCACCGATGTCTACAGCCTTGATCCAGATATGCTGGCAATAGTTCCAAGGCCCGTGCTGGCTTTGATTTTATTGTACCCTATGACTGAAAAGGTATGTTTTTTATATAAAAATTAGCACATTTTCCAAAAAAAATTAATCTTTTTAAAATAAAAGAGAAAAAAATAAATTATTTAATTTTTTAAGTTATTCAATTAGTTAAATTAATTTCAATAAATTATTGTATATAGAATTCCATGAATTAATAATAATAAGTTAAAATATATAATTTCATAAATTAAGTATAAGAAATGATTTAAATTGTTTAATTAAATTTATGTAAAGAAAAAAATTAAAGAGAGAAGCTCATACCCACAAACTTCATTTAATATTATTTTATTGTTATAACATCCCATTTTCTCCAAATTTTCGTAAATTTTTCATTTATAAAAAATTCTTATAAAGTGCCGTGAACATAATACGTCACACAATTTTTAGCTATTTTTGACCCCCGCCTTTCTCTCTTGACGTCACGTCACACATCTTCATCTAGCAAATTTTTAGTAATTTGAATATCATTTAGTTTTTTAGAAGATGCTGTTTATTTGTAATCAGATTTGCCTTATCAAATATTTTATATTAAAGTTAATTAATTTTCATGAAAATCATTTATGACATTCATAAAATCACCAAGTCTTGGCCAAGACTTGAGTAAAATTGTAAGCCAGAATCTTGTTAACACTTGGCCATGAACATGTGCAAATTGTTTACAAAAATTGTATTGATAACAATTAGATTATAAAATATTGCTACTTGTTTATATGGCTTGCCATCTTGCTCTCGCAAATGCTCATCAGTGCTTCTTGAAATATTATTTGTAAAATTATTGTATATAAGCGGTTGAGAGCAAAAGACAAACTAATAAGAGACAGATAAAATGGCAACTCCATATTTTCTGTCTCTTACTCGTTTGTATTTTACTTCTCAACCGCTTAAATATTCTAATTAGATCCACAAAGTATTTTTTCCTTCAAAATTTATAAGCAAAAACGAAATAAAAGCCTCTCTCTTAATATTAATTCACTTTCTTGATTTTTTTGAATAAAAAAAAAATTATCTATCTAATAGTAAATTTAACATTAAGGAACTAGTTAAGGAACTAGATACTTAATTGAAAGAGTTGATATTTCAGACTGAAAACTTCAAAAGTGAGCTGGAAAACAAACCTCTAGATAAGGAAAAAGTAAAAAAAGATGGGATCTACCATCTTAAACAGGGTGTTTCAAATGCTTGCGGAACAATCGCATTGATTCACGGCGTACTCAACAATACCGAAACGTACATACTTTTTACCACTTTACATATTTTATCAATAATTGCAAAGAAAAAATCCACCATTTTCCTTTTTTTTCATAATAATTCATGTTCATTTAAAATAATTGCAATTGTTTGTTTCTTCATAAATTTTTGCAAACCTTTCCGACTTATTTTGTATTGAATTTTAACATAACAGGGTAAAGTTGGAAGACGGATTCTTGAAGAAGTTTTACGAAGAAACCAAAGACGCTGATTTTGAGAAACGTGGCGAAATTCTTTGCAAATCTCAAGAGCTTATTGATGCGCACAAAGAATTGTCCGTAGAAGGACAAACGGAGGTTCGTTTTTTTGTTAATAAAATTTAATCTTTCCATTTTTTCGTTGAATAATCTTTTCGTTTTTCAGGTTCCAGATGAAAATACTCCTTCCACAAACCACTTTGTGGTCTTGATTGAAAAAAATGGCACAATTTACGAATTGGGTAAACATCTTAATTTTCCATAACTTTTCATGAAAATCGTGTATGATGTTTATGAGCATAGATTTATGAATTTTAGATGGGCGCAAACCACACCCAATCGACCACGGAAAAACAACTCCTGAAACTTTCTTGGAAGACGCTGCTAAAGTTGTCCACGAGTACATGAAACAAGATCCCGAGGACATGCGTTACAGTTTTCTCGCCCTGAGTGCAGCTGACGAGTAAATTCCAGTCAAATTTTTTATTCTGCCATGTTTGTATTTTATGTTCATTTCTCCGTAAATTATGTATTTTTTCACATCACCAAGATGTACAATAAAGCATAATGCAATATTCTTGTCACAAGTTGTTTTGTACTGTCATTTTTTCACCAATTGAAAGGGTAGAAGTACAACTGCAATAACATTTCATTTTTTATTGAAAAGAATGATTTTGCAGGAAGTAAAAATCTGCCGAATCCCAGTATGTAATACATTTCATTGATGGATTGTTTATCTGGAAAATGGAGTAATATTTAAATGTACAGTAACAGTACCCATTGACATTTCATACAATTTAATCATATGGGAATCTATTGTCTCAGACACTTTTATATACTCGGGAAAATTAAATTCAAGTTATCGCGAGACAAGTTTGAACACAGCATTTTCAACTAAATTAATCATGATGCACTGATATATCACATATCCCAGAGAGTTGAATGGCTAAGTCTTCATTTATGTACATATGTACAGTCGCAAAATCAGTCATTAAGTGTCTTGAAAAGAACAAAATTTGTGTAAAAAGTGTTTTTCTGAAATTTGTTCATAAATTGATATGCTTTTTGTTCCCTGGAATGAAATCCCGAAAAGTTCAATGCATAAAAACGTAGAAATCGAAATGTTCTTAGCCTTAAATTTATTCATTCTTTTGCAAACAAAAACCTTCATGCTCATTGTAAAAATCTGATAATTCTTGATGAAATGTAAGTTGTAGACTTTGCAACTACTCTAGTTTGGTGTAAAAAAAATTTGTCAATAAAATAAACGTTTGTCGTTGCACGACTTCATGCGCGTCTGTACATATATATACACAGATCACAAATCACTTACAATATACACAAACGCTATACACATAGAAAATGTACAAACTGCTGTCGTGCGAACGACATTGTTATTTTTGACTAAACATCCTCTACAGCGTTTTCCGTGTCTTTAATCGCTCTTTTTTGCCTTGGCGTCCTTGTCCGTGACGGCAACCTGCATTTTCGCTTGCTCGGCTTCGACCTCCATTTCGCCACTAAAGCCAAACTCGTTGACTCTGGTGTTGTCGATCTTGTAAATCCAGCGTTGATACAAAAATATAATGAAAATAATGTCGTCCCTGAAGCAGCCCAACCTGTACAAAGTTGGCATTTTGATGACGAAGGCGAAGATGTCGTCGATGAAGGTGTTAAGGAATTTGTACGAAAGCATGCGCCAAGGAAGATGCGCGACGCTCTTGAGCTTGTAATTAATGAAAAGCTGAGGCGTCATCATGATAAAGCCAAAAGTCAGAAGGAATCCGTACAACATGTTGAGCACGAACGAATACCAGCTTTTATGCTCGAGGTACATCAAAGCATAGACAGCGTATCCACCGAGCAACGGGAACAATCCCCACGAAAGATACCTAGAAAGAAACCAGAAACAAATTACACAACTGACTGAGAAAACCAAATTCCAAGTCGTCATTGACGTACCGGAAGGCGAGCCTATCATACTCCTTTGTCGACGACTCAACGTACGATCCTTTGTCATGGAACGTGATTCTCGGAAATATGCCCAACAGTCTAGATTCCCTAGAGATGTTTATATCCATGACTTTGTTGATTTTCCATATTTCGATGCACAAACCAACAAAGCAGCTAATGCGGACGACAGTGTTCGTGTCATTGTCGAAGACGTAGAGCAAAACAATCAAAGATTGGAACACATTGAAGAACACGGATCTCACGGACAAGCCTTCCAAGGACTTCCGATTGTTCCAGAATTGAATGTCTGTAAATTGTTCATTAAATTAGGGAAAGCTTAATTTTTGAAATTTGAGGATATGTTTCGATATTTGCCATTCTTGAATGCCAGAAACTCGAAAATACTGTGCAAAATTGAGACGGCGATTGTCATTCCAAGGAGATACGGATTTGTGTCCAAAAGAGCTTCTTTTAGAGTGTCTTGATCGCTGTCGTCATCATCCAGAGAATCTCCTAGAAATTCAAAACTTGTAGCGGATTTGTACCCAGTTAATTAAGTTCTTTCTAGAGTAGATTTAACCAACCTAAGAAAGAAGTCGTCCATTTTTTCCTCATGGTTTGAGCCAAATACAATTGCCATTTCAAAAGAGAAAGCGGTTGGAAAGTCAGTATCAATTCCAATTCCTGGACAGTATTATTGAGGGGTCGGTAATCGCGTTGCATGTTCCAAAAGTCGTTCAGAAAAACTGCTGGTTTGTAGACGTTTTCCCCAGGCAGAAATTCGATATATTCATCCAAAGGTGCTGGAATTTGGCCAGCCACCCAATTTGTGTAATCTGTCACCATGTTGATGGTGAGATTTGGATGCCAATGAGAAACAATTTCTTGTTTCATCTGGTCCGCTTTCTAAAAAACAGTTAATAAGTCACCCATTAGAAATATAAAATTAGAGAATTACTGTAAATTGAACGATTTGTACCTTCACTTCTTCCTCCGAAGCACTCGTTTCTCCCGTCAACAAATTATGCGTTTTCTTGTACTTAACAAGTTTGAAAGAATTCAGCATTTTCCTAGCATAAGATACTCGAACATTTTGCAACCCGTTTCTTTTTGGGTTTTGAGAAACCAGAGGTAGACCATTTTTCACGGCGTAGACATGCAAATAGATAGATTTGTTGTTCTTCAAGGCTTCTGAAGGTTTGAACGTGTGCCTAATTTGCTTTGTTCCATCCATGTTCGGGCCACTGTACCAGTCGCCGTAAATTAGGTCTTTTTCGTGCCAAATGAGTGACTTGGACGAGTTGAAATCGTGAAATTCTTCGAGTTCTGAGAGGTAGGCGTATAAATCAAAAGTGGTTCCATTTTCGAAGAAATTTCTCGATGGAACTTGGGGAACAGCAGCACCAGTCGATGAAGCTGTCTCGGTGCTTTGGGGTCGTCGGAAGAACGAACTTATGAAGTATATTATCAAGGCTCGGATGATGAGCGATTTGGTGACGGAGAAAAATGATTCGCCCCATGTACCCTTGTTTTGTTGAGGTTGTCCTGGAGCTTGTTCTGATACCTTATTTAAAAAGTTGCGATTTTATAGGTTGTAAGTAATAAAATAAGACGAAATTTTTAACCCTCGTCTAATTTATAATGTATCGAACAAATTTTTTAATTAGGTGAATGTTTTGAGAATGGGAATCACTCAGAAAAAAAACTTCAACAAATAAAACTTCCATTTATATACAAATTTTGAATTTCTAACAATGAATATATTTCCAGGATTTCATTGTAGAATACTTTTTGATAGTATTTCGTGCAGTATTTTTTTTCCTGTAATCTTTTATAAATTGTAGTTATTTGTTTTTAAAAAATATTAAAAATTTTACAGATTGTTAGTAATAAAATAAGACAATGTTTTTAATCCTCATCTAACTTATAATATATCAAACAAATTTATTGATTAGGCAAGAGTTTTGTGAATGGGAATTCCTTCAAAAAAAAAACTTCAACAAAAACAAATTTTGACTTTCTAACAATGAATATATTTCCAGAATTTCATTCTAAAATAGTTTTTGATTGTATTTCGTGCAGTGGTTTTTTTCCTGTAATTTTTCATGAATTGTGGTTATTTGTTTTTAAAAAATATAAAAAATTTTACAGATTGTAAGTACTAAAAGAGGACAATGTTTTTAATTCTTGTCTAATCTATAATTTATCGAATCAATTTAATATTTAGGCGAGTTTTGTGAATTTGTCAGAAAAAAAACTTTAATAAATTAAATTTTCATAAATATACAAATTTTGAATTTTTATTGATAAATGTATTTCCAGGATTTTATCGTTAAATACTTTTTGATTGTATTTTGTGTAGTGGTTTTTTCCCTATAATTTTAAATAAGTAATTTTTTATGAGTTGTAGTTATTTGTTTTTAAAAAATATAAAAAATTTTACAGATTGTAAGCAATAAAAGAAGACGAAATTTTTAACCCTCATCTAATTTATAACGTATCAAACAAATTACTTATTTTGGTGAGAGTTTTGTGAATAGGAATTCCTCAGAAAAAAAAAACTTTAACAAAAATCAATTTTTATGTGTTAACATATTTTTATTTTCTAACGGTGAATATATTTCCAAGATTTTATTGTAGAAAAGTTTTTGATTGTATTTCGTGCAGTAGTTTTTTTTTAATTTTTCATAAATTTTAGGTATTTGTTTTAAAATAAATAAAAAGTAATACTATTCATTAAAATTTATAAGGAGCTCAAGTTGGATTTTGTATGGGAGTAACATAAATAATCAAATATTATTTAATGTGTTCCGATAGAGTATCCACTGTCAAAAATTTTAAAAATATAGTTCAAAAATCAAACTTAAGTTTGAAAAACTAAATATTTTTTAATCTTTCAATTATTAACATTAGACACAATGAATCAGTTATTAATAAATTTCTGAAAATTGAAAACTTCTGCTAATACATTGCGTGTAGCTAAAAAAAATTAATTTATCATTAAAACTGTTTCAAATAAATTCATATAATCTTGTAAAAACTTTTATAAGCCACTTCCAGAGCCGGATTTAGAAATTTAAAGCCCCTAGGCAGTTTAAAAAATTGCCGCCCCTTTTTACGTCTTCTACAGGGTGCGCCACCAAAATCCGGACAAAAAACCATTCAATATTCCCGCGATAATATGCTTCAGAAAGATATCGCTTTCAGTGTCTGAATACC
>JAPYZL010044525.1:0-16386 GCA_030522825.1 Platygaster orseoliae
GCAGGGTAGAACGGTCAATAAGGAATATTACCTTCAAGTAATGCGCAATTTGCGAGAAGCAATCCGCCAGAAACGCCCGGATTTGTGGAAGAACAAAAAATGGCTTTTGCACCATGATTATGCCCCTGCTCACACATCGTTACTTGTGCGCGAATTTTTGGCCAAAAAAAAACACTCTAATAATGCCGCAGCCACCGTATTCCCCTGACCTGGCCCCCTGTGACTTTTTTTTGTTCCCGAAACTGAAGAGGCCCATGAACGGACGACGCTACGCCACGATTGAGGAGATAAAGACGGCATCGAAAGAGGAGCTGAACAAGATCACAAAAAATGATTTTTCAAAATGTTTCGAGGATTGGAAAAAACTTAACACAAGTGTATAATGTCTGTTGAAGATTTCTTTGAAGGGGACAAAATAGGTATTCATGAATAAATAAATAATTCTTGAAAAAACATGAAATTCGCGATCCTTTTTGAACAAACCTCGTATGTGAAAAGATGAAATTTGTTTATTACAAAATCATGAGTATAACATTTTCGATTTATATTTCTTTTTATTGAGAACAATATGGTAGTTGTTCATTTTTGTCCCTGGTTCGCTTTGTTGTCAAGCGTCTCCTTAGCTTTATCTTCATGATATCCAGCTTGGTAGCCTGGTCGGCCTGGTCCTGTTGGTTCATGGTTCGGATTACACTGGTTCGCTTTGTTATCTTAGGCAGCTTTATCTTTATTATCCATCTGGAAAAAAAAGTAAATAATTTATTAGATTTTACTTTATGTTTTTTACAATTTTTCGTGCAGAATAATTTCAGAATTTTTACAAATTGAAAAAATAACGTGTATGTTTTCAAACATAACAAATATACACAATGATGATACTATAAATTTTAAAGATTCTAAGCAATTTCTAACACTGATGGAAATTCAAAAATTTTTTAAAGCTTATTAAACGTTAAAAAACAAATGATATGAAAATAGTTAAATCTTTCGCAGTAAAAAATACGAT
The DNA here is from genome assembly GCA_030522825.1 of Platygaster orseoliae. Lineage (NCBI taxonomy): Eukaryota > Metazoa > Arthropoda > Insecta > Hymenoptera > Platygastridae > Platygaster > Platygaster orseoliae. The sequence goes on from JAPYZL010044525.1 coordinate 1,007, forward strand.
AGAGTTATAATCTCAAATCTTGTATCGAAAATAATGTAAAATTTTGAATTCAAAGTGAGATAAGTTTTTGATTTCTATTCAAAAATTTGGAACTCGAATTTAACGAGTTTTGAAAATTATTTTAGAAAAATTTTATGAATTTTAATTTCGGATTACTGAAACATGAACCTTTGAAATCGAAAAATTCTTCAAGGTTTGTCAGAAATATTTGTAAATTTAACACGCAAAAAAACATTTTCAATGTAAAATTTGTAGCTGAGGACTCTTGTCTCAAAATGTTACCAAAAAAAAAACCAAAATCTTCTGCATGCGCTCAGTAAGGTCTCAAATTCATTGGAGTGATTAATGCTATAAAGTTATACATGAAAATGTTTCTTATACAGGTTTCATACATTGAAATTACTACAAGATTATACGTACCATTTTACTTTTAGTAAATCTTGACTCGAGCATTTCTAGTCACTCACCTGCCCAGTTTTATGACATGCAATAACGACAATCTATGTAATGAAGAGTTTGCATAAATGTTAATTATTTCATAAGCATCACCCATAAGCACTCACCTGCACTCACAGTAGAGAAATCGTAAATAAGTTAAAATTTGAAAAGTTTGGAAATTAAAATGTTATTCAAAACTCAGTTTTTCCCAAATTTACGTTATTCGGAACATTTAAGCAGATTTTGTTATTTCATCATAAATTCATAAATTATAATTTATGAATAATTATTCTTACCCTAGGAAGCTTGTGATATATTATAATTTTGAAATTTTCAAGAAGACTGATATTCTGAAAATTTTCCTAATTTGGTGAAATTGAAATATGCGAGCGATTTTCAAAATTGTAAAAATGTAATTGATAAAAGTATTTAGAAAAGTTGTCAGTCATTTGAAAATTTTAGAGATTGCGAGAATTTCAATATTCCAAAAATTCACTTATTTTTATCAATACCATTTATAATCTTCAATGATTACTAAAATTCAGAAATGCCGTCACCTTTAGAACATTTAGCAAACGACAGGACTTTAGTAAAATTTATAAATTATCAATAGTTCAAGAATGCTCTGAGTTTGAAAGTTTTAAGATTATTGAAAATTGTAAGCGTTTTGAAAATTCGCAACAAAAATGGTCAAAAAAATTTATTGATAGGTATGTTTGAACTTAGAAATTATAAAAATAAATATGTTTTGGCAATTTTAGCAATTTTATCTCGAAAATTTGATTTATTCCGAACATTCCGACAAAATTTTAAAAATTCAAAAAATTTTTAAGATGAATTTTTCCCACTCTACTAGGAACCCCGTGAATAATTATAACTTTGGAATTACAAAGTAGACTGGCATTCTGAATATTCGCCAAATTTTTTGAAATTCAAATATTCAAGAAATTTCTAAAATTGTTGACATGAGATTGCAACAATTTCAATATTGTAAAAATATATTCTTTTTTATCAATATCATTTATAATCTTCAATGATTACTGAAATTCGAAAATTTCGTCACATTAAGAACATTTTGCAAACGATAGAACTTTCGTAAAATTCATAAATTATCAATAGTTCAAAAATTCTCGGAAATAGAAAGTCTTTAGATTTTTGAAAATTGTAAGCATTTTGAAAATTTTCAACAAAAATAGTCGAAAAAATGTATTGATAAGTGTGCTAAAATTTAAAAATTCTAAATATAAAGATGTTTCGACAATTTTAGCAATATTATTACGAAAATTTAAGTTATTCGGCACAACCCATCAAAATTTGAAAAACGTCGAAAATTTTGAAGATTTTGACCGTTTTTGACCTCAAAATGAAAATTTCGATTCCTGTAGGATTCATTAATTTAAATTCAATTCTCGTTTAGAGCGCGAAAGAGTTTCTAATAATGTATTATGAAATCGAAATTAACAATTACCATTCTCAATTAAGGGATTTCCTTATTATATATACTATCAAACTTATTATTATGTTGCAATGTTATCATGAAACCAACACTAAAAAATAATCGCAATTGTTTAATATTTGAGTATGCAAGTTTTCCCATATTGTATGGAAGTCTAGAGAATATGGAAAATTTCCTATGCAAGTATGTCACTTTTCCCATACTTTTCCAAAATATTCTGTACATGAATAAGAAAAACCGCACACATGTATGGGAATAATATTTAAAACGTATGGAAAATTTGCGATTCATGTAGGTATAGGATAGAAACCTCTCATTATATATGGGAAGTTTTTTTACAGTGAATTCATGATTTTGCTACATATATTAACAAAATAAACAGGAAATCCTAACATCATTTATTTAAATATTGACATCTCTGCTAAATGCCAGTCTCTCACAGCCAAAACAAATTTCAAAAGTTTCCATAAAAATTTTCCGCCTCCCAATTTTTGCCACCATAGGCAGCTGCCATAGTTTACCTGTTCGATAAATCCGGCCCTGCTTAAATGTATGTAGAAATAAACATGAAAAATATTATCAATGTCATATAAGTATCCAGTGGTGCAGATACTCCTAAAATTAACTTTAAGAACACGACCGCCACAGTGGTCTAACCCCTTAAATTCCCACAGTCATTCAACACATCATCCTATGAAAAGCCTAAAATGTAACACATTGCACAAGACCAAATGGAACGCATTACTCGGTGGCAAACTCATTTGACGTATGTATTTGTTGCTCGAGTGGGCCGTGAAAACAAATTCCCGAGACTCATACTTGTTACGGACGTAAGCGGCAGTGGAAGTAGTACGACGCCAACAGCTGTATCTCATTTTCGAACTCGAGGTTATTTTTCGAGTCCTGCGTATGAGGGATTGCGAGACGCGATTTCAACAGCGAAAACATCAACTGCCGGCTCGAGTGGAGGTCTTCTAAAACTCAAGCTGGTTATTGCAGTGTCAGGTCCTCGCGAACCCGAGTCAAGCACATACGATCAGCATCCCCTAAATGTTGCGTTGGCGAAAAGAGTTGGCGCCGGCGTCGCGACGCTGCCAACGTGCTTTTCAATGGCCATCCGGTGCGACTTGTATATATTTAGCGCGTCGCGACAGTCGCGAACATTGTTACGCGCTCTCGCATTTTGATAAGCCAAGTCTCGTGCTATTGTTTCGGCATTTTCCGCTCGCAAAAAAGAACGGAAAAGTCGAACGGACGTTGATTGAGATGCCGGAGATGCCTTGAATCAATAAATAAACCCTCGATCGAGCGTCAAGTGGGAGTGTTGACGGGTTTGGAAAAATAAAAAAAGGTGTAATTTAATACTCGTGAGAGTTCGCGAATTTTTATTTTTAAATATTTGGGAAAATCATAGTTCCTTTTTACTTATTTATGGTGGATATATTATAATATTGGATTTAGTAATTTCTATTGATCCTTGGAGTCAAATAATCAACATAAATTTAAAAAAATAAATAAAATTAATATATTTAAAAATAATATCGATTAACCCTTGAAGAGGACCGAGAAAATATTGGTCAAAAGCTTGGAAAAAATAATCAAAAATAAGAATTAATGCTGGATTACTGACTTTTGATTATTTGACTTCGAAGATCGATCGATATTACTGATTCTAACTTTTTACAAGGCGCTTTTATTTATACATATTTACCATTATTATTATTATACTACAGTTAATATAATTAAATGAATAATTCTCGAGTTATTTATTTTCGATTCTGCAATTTTGGTACTTCTAGTTTCACAATGTTGATTTTTGGAGTTCTGCAACTGCGATTTTCTAATTTCATACGACAGGGTTATCGAATATTATACACTAGAGTATCGAATTCAAGAAATTTATATTATAGAGTATAGAATTGAAGGATTCTAATTTTTACAATATAATCTTCCAGAGCTATTTCATGGGAAATATATTTCCTGAATTCTCAATTCATGGAAAAAGGGTTCCTAAATAACATATATAATATTCTACATCTTAAATCCCGAATAATCACAGAATTACAAAATTTATATTTGTGGATCTTAGAAGAGAGATTTTTACAGTTTTCAAGTCACAAAGCTGAAATTCTGGTATCTTAATTCCACAATGTAAATTACTACGACTCTGATACAAAAAATTATAATTTTTTTTAAATAGAAACATTATTATTTTGAACCTTATACTGTCTAATTTTGAAAATCTATATTATAAAAAAAATAATTATAGGATTCTGAGGAAAATATATTTATATAGAATTCTAAATTGCAGACAGCCGGAGTTACTAATCTCACAAGATGATTCTCATAATTTGAATTGAAGAGTATTTAGAAATCTTGAATTCATCAATATGAAATTCTAGAAAAATAAATAATTATATAACTACAAAATTCGGACTTTCGATTCCTATAGTTTAGAATTCTCGAGTTTTACAAGATCATTTCTTCTTAAGAACATTACGTAAATAAACCTCTTTGGAACCTAGGTATAGAACATATAGGGCCCACTTTGCAGTGGAACCTCGATATAAGAAATATAGGTCCCACATTACACTGGAACCCCAATATAGTACATATCGGGTGAGCTTTACACTGGAACCCTGCTATAGGACATATAGGGCTCACTTTACACTGGAACACCAATATAGTACATGTAGGTCCTACTTTACACTGGAACCCCGATATAGGACATATAGGGCTCACTTCACACTGGAACCTCGATATAGAGAATGCAGGTCCCACTTTACACTGGAACCCTAATATTGTAAATATGGGGCAAGCTTAACACTGGAACCCTGATACAGGACATATAGGTACAACTTTACAATGCAACCCCGATATAGGACATACAGAGCTCACTTTATACTGGAACCTCGATAAAGGGAATATAAGTCCCACTTTACTCTGGAACTTCAATATTGTTCAAATAGGGCAAGCTTTACACCGCAACCCCGATACGGGACACATAGATCCCACTTTACACTGTAACTCTGATATAGGACATATGGAGCCAACTTCAGACTGGAACCTAGATATATTACATATATGGCCAACTTCAGACTGGAACCTAGATATATTACATATATGGCCAACTTCAGATTGGAACTTAGATATAAGACATATATGGCCAACTTCAGATTGGAACTTATATATAAGACATATATGGCCAACTTCAGACTGGAACCTAAATCCACGTGTTAATTTTTCACGACAGTATTATAAAACTCTGAGTTCTGGAATACCAATCCATGAAATCTTTGATCAGTATATATAAAATCCTAGTGCTAAAAATTCTGTAATAACCAATTCCAAATTTCTTAATCTTAGAATAGAGAATTGCAGAATGAATTGGTCATGAATTCTGTAATGACCAATTTCATACTCTGAATTATTTCAGGTTATGAAAATCCCCAATTCAAAATTCTAAAAATAAAATTATTAGACTCCTGAACTCCGTAACAATAAATCCTATTACATTTTCGATCATCTAAAAAAAAAAAGAAAGATAGTAAAATTTTCATCGATTCTCTTCACATTATTCCCATCTCTTGGCTAAAAAGTAATTTAATAATATCAACCATAACGAAACTAACCGCAGTTTTTTCTAGAATTTTTCTTCCTTTTTTTTTTAAATGACCCAATCACAATAAGCTGGAAAACGACGGATTGGCTTGGAAAGCAATCGGGAGCTACAGGATTCAGCGATATTGCAGGCACTCGAGAAATTTCTCTTCTTCTTTTTTTTTTACCTTTTTCTACCCTTTCTTCGTCCCGAAATACGAATTGGTTCGCTTCTCGCCAATTAACCTTTTTCCTTACACCCCTCGCAAGGTTGCCAATCCCGGCAGAGGCGGCTTCAATGGATTGGATCGATGTTTCTGCACGAGTCGTTGCCGAGTCGCATTCATCTCGAAAATGAGCTAGGGACGAAGCGAAATAACTCCTATCGAGACCAGAATATTGCAATTGGAAACTGCGGAATTCTGCACCGATTATTCCATTGTGCATCTTTCAAGAATAAAATGAAATTTCAGGATTACAGTTTACGCAATTTTTTCTACTAGTTATTTAACAATTCATATCAAATTTTGAGAATCTCCATGATTTTTTCTATAATTTTATATAATTGTTAAAACCATTAAAACTTTTGTATACTGTATACTTTTTCTCATGTACAATGGCAATACGAAAGGGTTTACCTACCATTATTTTTACCTGCGTAGACATGAATATCCTTAGAAATTCACACAAAAACTAAGAACAAGGCACGTAGGAGACAGTTGACGAGCGGAACGGGAAATTGGAAGAAGGATATAATTCAATCGGGCGACGCTCGCAGCGAACATAATTTTCCCAATAGTCTCAGGTTACACGACACGATAATAATACACATACGTATATGCGGGCCAAGTAGGCCCTTATAGTTGAATGGCTGCGGGCTGCGTGGCGGTCAAGTGGCAACGTGAATTGATCGAATTATTGTACATGAAAGCTGAACGCATGCATGATTGTCGATAACGTACAATTAAGTGCTAGATCAACTTGATTCGCCGCCCTCAATTACTCCTGGGCAGTAACTACAATATTATAACCGAGCGTTGAGAACCTAGCAATCATTAAGGCTCATTTGTCGCTGAGGATATTATAAATCAATAACATTTCACAGGCAATCAATAATGTCTATAAACAAATTCTATAATTCGAAACTTTTTATTCAAAAAGTAAAAAAGTCAACGATCCGAAAATGAGACGCGAAAACTCCTACGAGAACTCTTTAGGGCTCCACATTGCCTTAACTGAACAAAACTATTAAGAAGGAAAAAAAAGTGCAAAAGCTTGCTGAGGGCAGGAAAACATGAAAAGACTTTGCGCAACTCGACGCCGTTTGAACGATCCTGTACTTCCTTGATTCGATTCCATTAACAAGTTTTGGCGAAATTTTCCGAAGAGCTTCCTTGATAGAAAACTTTGAGATCGGGAATATATACTCGTTTTCTTGCTGGCCGATTGCGCCGCACAGTCCAAATTTTTTTCCCTTTTACTTCCGATAACGAGCTCTTTTCAGCATCCCTTACGAGCCACGTTCATTATATTATTATTTGAAAGTGGATAATGCCAAGTTGTCTGAAGTGAAACTTGGGTGCACTTTCAAGAGCTTTTTTAAGATTGCTGGTCTGTCGCACTCGTAGCAAAATTAATGCACATTGTCCAATAAGTGAAAAAGTTTTCAAATACGAATAACAAGATACTTTCATTCACATAATATTGAACAGAGTATCTGCCTGTCAGGAAATAGGATATTTAATGTGAACATGTAGTTTTTAAGTAATTTGTTTGAAAAAAGATACTAGTTAGCTTATCTCTGAAAATTGCGGTTCTTAGGTTTCATAGTAAATGCAAGAACGAATTCGTGAGGTTAAACTGTGAGAAGTTTTCGTTCTAAAATAATGTAGAGAATATTCTAAACATTTTGAAAATATTCCGAGTTTAAATGTTTTTAACATTTGTTCGACAACTTTCTCAAAATCATTATAAAAGATTATCGAAATTTCTAAGTTTGTGACAACTCAATAGTATTGAAATTTTTTAGTATTATAAAGTTTTAACAATTTTTAACATTTCATAAATATTATTTCCAATATTAGAAGTTTTGAATATTGAATATTTTTTTTTTAGTTGCACCAGTTTTTAAAGTTCATAAAGTTTGTACCTTTTTGACAGTTTATAGCATTATATCAATTTTTTCTTTTTTAGAGTTTCAAGGTCGGTAAAACAATACTGAATTTTTCAATATTTCGACATTTTTATATAATATAACAACTCCAACAATTGCAAAATTTTGAAAGTCTAGAAAGTTTTTATCAGATTTTTTCGAAAAATTTCTATGGTTTTGACAATTTAGCAATTTCAACTGAATTTTTGTCCATTCATGGAACTTTCAGTGAAATAGTTAAAGTACCTATTCTAAAAAATTGTTATGTACTGTCCAGAATTTGTGAATCCTTTTTTGTTTAGGAAATATTTTTGGATGTAGGGGAAACTGGGGTAAAATGCGCACTTTACGAAATATTCAATTTGCATTACCAGCAAAACGGTAATCACTGGACACTTGAAATGTTTTCCATATATAGCTCTAGTGTCGAGTATCGAACGTCAGTATTGTATCGAACGTCTTATTTGTTTGTTTACTTTTTTGCTTATAAAACAAAGTCTATTTTAGCCACTGTGTTGTGAATATTTGTCTGAAAGGAAACTTCAACTTTTGAGTAATTTTTTTCATCAGAATTGATGGTAGGTGAGTTTTTGTAGTAATTTAGGTGCGAAAAAGACGAAAACGTGATCGGTTCCACGAAGTTTTGACTCGTTTTCAAATCACACATTGATAAGCCGGAAATGAAGCTATGGGGCAAAATGCGCAGTTTTGCGTGGGGCAAAATGCGTAGTGCTTGTTTTGTATTACTTCACTGTGTTTAGTTACGCTATTTCCTTCGCTTTTTTGTTGTTTTCCACTTAGATATGAATAACTTTTTATAGAGTTCTTAATATTTTATTTGAAAATCACTTAATTTGCCTATGTTTTTCTCTAACTTTGTTGCAATCTTGAGCAGGGCTTGTAATAACGTATAATTCGAAAATTTGCACTGTATCTTCTCAGTTTTAACAGATAAATGGATCAATAGAATCTATGTAATTGTTTCTCAAAAGTGCTAAAAAACCATAATACATCAAAAATTTCAGGTATTATAGAAAATTCAGTATTGATTGACGATTGATTTATTTTTTCAGTGTCCTCTCTGAAACTCAACTACTTTCGAAACAAACAATTTTTTTTTCGCCAATATGGAATTTCCATAATTACAATTCAAGAAATTTCAAGCTTTACAAAAATCGAGTACCGAGGATCGATTTTTTTTCAATTCCCTCCCTGAATAAATTCAACTCTCAATCTGCCATCGATTCAAAAGTCACATATCTCATTACTGAGCTGTTAAAATGTCTGCAAAATACTGTAAGTCAGTCGCAATACTCTTCTTATGAAAATGGAAGCTGCAAGGATCTATGGGACGTACAATACGTATACATCAGAGGACGTCCAGGCCTGCGTGACGATATACTATACTGTTTCGTTGACAGATATATGGAAATGGTCGAACGTGTGCATACGTATGATAATGTGTCACGCCAAGTCACGCCGCGGGGGGTCCCGGGAGCTAGTAAACGTTTTGGCTGGTAAATCGTGCGCTCTCGTTCATGCACGGTGGCAGTCCCAAGATTTAATGTACATTATACGGGACCTGTGCGTGTACATCGAGGGAGCAAGACCGTCTGCGACCATTTTCTCTCTGTCTCTTGATAGCCGAACCTCCCGCCAACTTGGAGTTTAATGGTTTATGCAAGAATGAGCGCGAAAGCGGTAATCTAGTTGGCTCCCATTGCCACCAATGCTACTGCGCAAGATAGATGTATAGTTTATACGTAGGATAATGCTCATCGCGCTGTGGCAAGAAAGAGCCACCAACCAACGCATTTTCTACGTTGCAAGCAAAAATTGTTTGCTGGTGATGAAAAAATCTAATGAATTCTTGGAATCGAGGCTTTTGTTCAAAATCGACGAACCCTGGATTTTTCAAACCTTTTCCTTCAGTAATGAACAATCATTTCCAAAGCTTAAAGCAGAAGCGAAAACATTTTTGGGATTTTTCGATTCCTAAGGGTATTTTGATATGACTGCTTCGAGGAAGAGCTTTAGGGATAAAAGCGCATCGTGAACTGACGCGTCAATTGAAAACTCGCACGTGTGAGAAAAAGCAATCATTAGCAACGAAAACGATTCGGAAGAGAGCTTAAAATAGCAGGCGACGCGCGAAGCCGCCGCGAGTACTTGAAAGCGGCGAAAAGCGCCGCGAGCAAAGTGAGCAATGTTTACTTTGCGAGCGTCCGATGGGCCATGATGAAAGCTCTGGCCCTCTCTTTGGCCACACGTACTACTCGACTCTCCACTCTCGAATACGTATTTATTATTATAGCCACACTCCCTCGAGTGTTTATTAATTGCCTTACTACCGTTTGTCAATGTTGATGCCATCATCATAGAGCTAGAATTCACCAAAGTTATAAGGCTACAAATTCATGAGGATTTGGTATTCTAACAAGATGAAGTAACCCAACTCGACCCAAGTGGTATACTAATTTTCTAAAAATTTACACTACCCTCCCTCAGTTTGAAATTAGTAGAAAACTACTAATTATAAGAGGAATTTTACTGATTGAAAAAGAGAAAAATGAGCTATTAAAGGTTAATGAAAAATCAATAATTGAAATAGTGATTTTTGCTTGCTAATTTAATTAGTAAGTTATTAGTTAGCTACTGCTTTCAAACTTTAGTAGAAATCCACTACTGTAATTAGTAGACTTAGACTAGTTTTTTTAGTGCATTATCACTAAATTATTAATAGTATTCAACTAATGAAAAAGTCAATATTCACTAATTTTAAAGGTTTATTATTAAATTTGTACTATAAACGATAGTGTTGATTAATTTAATTAGTGAATACAGTCCGTTGAGAATAGTGGATATTTACTAGTACAATAAGTGATAGTCTAGTATTAATATTCTTATTCATTATTGTTACATGGGAAACATTAATTAAATTTAATTAATTAATTAATAATATGATCATTCGACATATTATTTGTTAAAATGTTTATTTCCTTATAACCAAATGTTGAACAATGTTTTTTGCAACTAAGTAACTTTTTTACTTTTTAAGATTTTTTTACCATCAAATTACTTTCTAAAATAGTAAGAATCTATTAATTCATTAGTCACTTAAAAAATTCTACTCATTGAATAGTAGAATTAGAAACTACTTATATGGTTAGTGAAAATGTCGTTAATCATATTAGTAATGAATTCAGTAATTGTTTAGTCGTTTCAAAAATTTCACTTTGAAAGGTAAGCTTATAAGAATTTTTATTCACTAATTCATATAGTAGAATTTGTCTATTTCTTTAGCTATCTTGTGGAATTCCACTAATTCGATGGTGAATCACTCACTTACTAATTGAATTAGTGAAAATTTCACTAATTCAAACTCAGAGTGTCAGTCAAAAGTTTGGGTTCACTACTTCTAAAAATTCATATTCTTTCACGATGCAAGTTTCCTACTTTCAGGGATGAAATACAATTGAATTTTTTTATGAAACTCGTATGAATTGAGTCAAAAAGAATTTAGGGAAATTCGGATGAATATCCGTATGAATTTAGAAATGACAGCTGCTTATCGCGTTCGATTCCTTCTTTTAAAAAATTACATTTTTGGACGAGTATCGCGCTCAAACAAATCATTGTTTCGTCTCTAAACCTTACAGTTTTGGTGAACTTAATCTGTAAATAAAACTTGATGAAATTTGTTTAAATTAAATAATCAAGTGTACAATTCTCGAATTTTTTAGAATCACAAAAATAGTACATTGTGTGCCTCTCGGAGGTTTTTGCCGTCCGAGGACGTTCGCGAGACGAGGCAGATTTCCGAAGCGAAGCCAAAGAAATCGTGTACGAGGCTTGCAAAAAGTCCTCAGGATGGCAAAAATATCTCTGTGAGGTGCACACGATGTTTTACATGCCGAGGGACGTCACTGTTTTGCCGTCCATGGACCGAAAAGTTGGTTTTACGGTCCATGGACGGTAAAGTGACGTCGGGGTGTTTTCGTATTTTCTCTCATTTAAACACATATTTTATAATTTTTATGTATCCAAGAACTGTACTTCTAATAGCCTAATACAGATAAATTTTATTGAAATTCATCTATGGATTCAGTAGACCTAAACTGCAAAATTTAAATGTAAAATAACGGTTCGCATGATGTGACACTTGTAGAAAAATGCCATTTTTTGAAATTTTTAAAAATGAAAATGAAAATGAAGAAATGTTTCGAAATGTCAATCTATTCATTTTTGAGAGTTATTATCAAAAATCCGCAGATCGACTTTTTTAAACAAAAATTTTAGTTTATTCGCTATTTTACTTCTTTTCTACATTGTGTAATAATAAAAAACCTTTGACATTGACTGGCAGTATTATTTTTAATAATAAAAACGTCTAATGCAAATATTCACAATTTAAATGAATTTTATGACAAAAAGAACAAAGTACCCCGTTATGCCACGTGCTCGGGGCATAATGGGATGAAAAACCTTTTTTTTTCTAAATCGTCTGAAAACTAAATTCAATCACACAATCTTTGATCTTCTAAAGTTGTTTCCATTACAATATGAGTTCAGAAAGATTCCTGAAAAAAGAAATGCATAGTAATGACATATTTTAAATGTGGACAAAAATCTGAACTAAAAATTGCCCCGTTATGCCCCATACTCCCCCAAGTAATCTTTTTGATAATATATTTGCATATAAATATTTTTAAAAATTCCAATGTAGTCGAACGCGAACGAAGTTCCTTGAAAAAATTCTTATCTTTATTATCAATGAATATGCTAGTTGAATTCGAAATCTACTAACTTGACATATAAAATTATCAAGTAATTTTTCTATTATAAAGTTTCGCGATTCTTATCTAAGACGATTCAGGCTATCATGATCTCGCTTAGTAAGTTAAGGATTCCTGAACTTCAACAAAAACTTTATGTCTCAACTAAAAATAATTGAGTTGATTCAATTAAAAAGCCGATACTGAAAACAATTGACATAAAGAAAACTGCCAGGGATGCTTTTTAGCATATAAAAAAAGAAACGTAAAATCAGAAACGAACAAAAAAAAATATTTTTTGTAAATCTAGGAACTTGAAATAAATGATCATTACTAATTTTTCAGCGGGTGTAAAATCAGGAACGATAAAAAAAAACACATTTTCTGTGAAAGACTACTTGATATTATCTTCGTTGTTGGCTCATTCCTTTTTTTTCAATCCTTGAAAAATAAGGAACGAATAAATTATACTTTATTCGTTTATTTATTTATAATGTATCAGAACATAAATCTTGAGAAGAGTCCGAAATAGTTATTTTCATAATCGGGAGCTAGAGTCAATTTTGGCGAAGCCGTACGTTTTTGCCCGAGCCGAAGGCGAGGGACAAAATAGGCAAAGCCAAAATTGGCGATAGCTCACGATTGCGAACGTAATTTTTTCATCACAATAGCCTCAAAGTCACGTCCAAATATCCGGTTTGAGGTTAGAGTGATGAAAAATATTTAATAAAATAGACTACAGGATCGAAGGTCTATTTTAGGAATTCCTCAATCTAGTGAAAAAATAGTATTAACGTTTTGAAAATATGAATATTTTATTCTTCTTATGGAATTCCTACTTTTTTATTTTTAACAATTTATCGAACTCCTGGAAGAAAATTATAATGTAATTCTAAAAATCAAAGTTAAGGTATTACCGTCGAACCACTAATTTTATTTAGGATATTTTGCTAAAAAAAATCACACACTAGCCTAAAGGTGTCTGATAAGTGTATCTGCAAAATTTCAATTCAAATTACCATACCGTTGAAAAAAAAAAAATTCGCAAAGTTTACATTACTTTATATGGGTGGGAGCCTTATTTGTTGATTATCTTTTGAAATACATTTAGAAAATGGATGTACTTTTTTCTGAGGGTACCGAGTGTGTTTCTCCGCAAAATGCGACCGTTATCAAAAACTTTTACTGAACCGTTTTCGCACAAACTTATTATCAAACAATCGATTTGATCACTTTCACTTTCTGTCTCTTTCTGTCACGTACTGATGAAGGGAGATGACCGAAGGCAACGCCATGTACTGAAGTTGCTCAAAACGTCATTTATAATGCGCTAACTTCAGCCTTGACGGTAAAACCTTAATGCCCAGCTTCTATTTTTGATAGAATATTGTAAATAAAAATTGAAGAGTAGGTATATATATATAATAGGTATACTGGTATATACTATGAAATCCGAAAATTAGAATCGGAGTTCAATAACTCGATGATTCGAATGAGATTTCATTTTTTATTTGTTTTTAATTCAGACGGACTTTTAACACGTACTGAAAATTTAAGTGTTTTCGAATAGTTAGTGACAAATTGTAACAAAATAAATATAATTGTCAAAGATGAAAACGAGGGAATTCCAATACACATTTATCAACTTTTTAAAGATTTTTTAGAAAATCATAGGTTGGCTATATTATTTATTATTTATTAATTTTATTGCTTTCAAACTGTTTCGCTATACATTAGATATAGTCAAACTTTCATTTCCGAAAAAATTTTTCTCAAATTAGAATAATAGTTATTTTGAGTTATAAAAACTAAAAATTCATGACTTGATTTATTGAATTTCACTGACTTTTGATTCAGTAGTATTATTTTTAGAGGTTATTTTTTTATAACCATTTTAGTCTATTTTTTGTGAAATAATATTGTTAAAAAGATTTTCTTCATATAAAAATTTCTAGTATTTCTCCCATTTTTTCAGTATTTACGAGAATCCAAAGGATTTTTTAGTACACGAAGAAAAATGCTTTGGTTACAGCAACTATTTGTTGGTAAAATATGGACCCACCAAAGTTTTGGGTACTACAACCACAACTTTGGTTATGACAACCAAAACTTATGTTATAGCGACTAATACGCTCAATTTTGATGACTGATACTGAGGTTGCAATAACCAATTTTTTAGTTATCAAATCCGAAGTTTTGTTTGTACTACCCAAAACTTTGGTGGGCTCATATTTTACCAAATTAATGGTTTATGCTTTAACCAAAAATTTCTTTCTATGTATATATGGTTTTAGACTTCTAGCAGTTTCGTCGATTTATATATATATATCAGTAGGGCTGACAAAAATATTGATTTACATATTCAATATTTATTTACATATTCCGAGATAATTTGGAGATAAATCCATATTTTTCAATTTTTGCTCTTATCGTCAATATTTTTCTATTTTGACGCTGTATTGATGGAAACATTTTTTGAATTTTGTCTGTGACGATTCAAATACAGCGTTTCCTAAGAAAAAAAGAGGGATTTTTGGACATGTTTTTAAACATGAAAACGAAAACTATTCTTTTCAAAACTTTTTCCATTTACTATGTTACTTTTGAAATATGAAATCAATTTTTCGTTACTTTATACAACAAATACATTTTGTTTTATAAGAGCTGATGTCAGAAATTTCATACTTCAATCTGCCCGACCTTTAGCTCTTCTAACAGACGTCTGAAACACAAAAATAAGAATTTTTTTAAAAGTTTAAATTCGGAGTTAGTCTGTAAACTGAAAGTTTTGTAAAAGTATTAATATTTCACCAAGTGGCGACTGTTGAAACTAACAAATTCAAGCAAATTTTCAGGTAAAAATAGTATATTTTGTAACTAGGACCTAAGGCGTGGCTTTTTGAGCGAGGGCCAATTTATCTGCCGAGGCGTAGCCGAGGCTGATAAATTGGTCCGAGAA
>JAPYZL010044537.1:0-12086 GCA_030522825.1 Platygaster orseoliae
AAAAATCTATGAAAATATAAAATATTTTCCAACTTTGATTTCTACAGTATCGAATTTGAAAAAGCTAAAAAAAAATTCATAATGCTCGTTTATAGCTCAGAAATCAACGAATTACGAAAAATATAAAAAATATTAGAAAAAAAGAATCTGAATCTCGAAAATCACAAAAATCGAATTTCGCTACATATAATTCGATCATTAAAAATATATAATTCTGGACTGGGAAATTATAAATCATAAAATTTCAGAGAAAATAACTTCATTTTTCTGAAACAAATTTTTTCCTAATAAATTGTTGAAAATACTAGTTCATAAAAAAAAAGTTCAGAAATAACATGCAACACAAAATTTATAGAAATCTTTGAAATACCTAAAATCTGTAAGGTTATAATTTTAGAAAAAAAATATAAAAATAAATAATATTTTTAACTTTGATTCCTACAGTATCGACATTTAAGAAGCTAAAAAAAATACATAATGCTCGTTTATTGCTCAAAAATTAAAGAATCATAAAAAATACCAAAAATATGAAAATAAGAAAATCTGAATCTCGAAAATCACAAAAATCGAATCTCGTTACAAACAACAGAAACATTAAAAATATGTGATTCTAGACTTCAAAATTAAAAATCACAAAATTGTATCGATTGACTAAATACTAAAAAAATACAAAAACGTAATGTTTATTGAAATTTAAAATGAAGTGATGAAAATAGTCAGTTTTTTTTATAATATAGCATGAAATTATAGAATTCTCTATAGTGATCCATAGAAACTTTGAACATTTTTGAAAATACCATTTAATAAATGAAAGTTTATAAGGTAAATGCAATATGACAGTTTCTTGAAATCTTTGAAATACCTAAAATCCGTAAAATTATAATTTTATTGTATAGAAAATCCATAAAACTATAAAATATTTTTACAATTTGATTCCAAGAGTATCGAATTTTAAAAACTAAATAGACGTTCATAATGCTCGTTTATTGCTAAAACATTAAAGAATTACAAAAAATGCCAAAAAGTTTAGAAAAATACTGTTGTGTATTAAAGAACACACGGCAGAAGTGAAACTTTGTGTGCGATTTTAGAAAGCAAAAGTGTAACAACAAATACTACAAAGAAAAAAAACAAAACAAACAGATACGAATCGAGAAGAAAAATATGAATAAATGAAAAAAACCTAATATCAGTGATTTTTAAATATTTAAAATTGAAATTAAAAATTACAAATTTGGAATTGAATTTGAGTTTCACTTCTGTTTTTTTTGAAGTATCTTCCGTCTAACTTAAATTTACATGATTTCCATCAAAAAGTTTGATGTTAATAATTCTCGTCGATAAAAAAATGTAAATCAAAAAAAAAACGAAAATAAACACTTTTTTAGCGTTATTACCCAGCACATAGGGGCGAGTACTTTTCCATTCGTCCTCGTTTACAGACGGGCAAAATGCACAGCTGAATGCTTAAGATGCGACGTCAAAGGCAATGTGGAACTCCACCGAGCACGAAAATTCGTTAATATTTGAGCTATGTGAGTTGAAGTTACTTTGAAAAATATACATGATAAATTATATACTTTGAAGAAATGCGGAAAAACCAATAATTGCAGCTTTCATGTCTGGTCGCAGTCGTGTTTCAGGAATATTGAAAAAGAGAATTTCGTGAATCTAAAGTATTCAAGCGTTTAATGAATTTCGATACTATGCGAATTACTACAATTTCATTTAAATTTACATAGATATAATGAGAAAAGCTGTCACTGATTGCATTTAATGACTTGGGTTAGTTTGTGGTACTTGATCGAAGCCTGTAACAGTTGTATGGAAGCACAAAATGCTCGACGTTGTAGTAGTAACTGACAGTGCATCATTAGTCGGACAGAGGCTATTGCTTTTCCATGAAACATTCGCAAAGAGGAAAGGTCCGAGTGTGATCAGACAGCCATTCTAGCATCGTCGAAATAGTGCATAATAGCAATTCCGAATTACAAAGCTTGCTATTCTCGATTTAGTCACGATCACTATCAAAAAGCCAACAAATTTATTGACAATATTGCTTATACTTTTACTTTTTTATCACGATGATGAAAAACGTGACAATAAAAGTTATTATCAATCATATTGAGTTTCTAAGTTCAAAGCTTTGTTTCATAGCAAGAAAGAGTCGACGAATAATCTCGAAAAGAAGCTAGAGTGTGTTACTCGTAAAATATTTTTTTATGTTCATTTTGTGTTTATGTTTGTTCTATAATTAACCAAACTGTTCGGATTGAAGAAGTTAGTCTCCAGTTGATCAAATTAATTCTATAAAAAAAGTCACCATTCAAAACGAAAAACTCATTAAGTTGAGGCTCACAAACGATGTTATAATAGAGGGCTGGACAAAAATGGGAGGTGAAATGCGTCGCGTTATTATTATTCTCTGTACCTGGCATGTTTCGGCTCGAGGCTTGGATACATTGAACTGGCCGAGATATCTCCGTCGGGAATTTCACCGCTCTCCATTCCTAGTGCCACGTTGCATTGTTCTGAAACAATTGTACATACATGTTCAGGAGAGAGTCAATCTTGAAGCTCGTGAAACACTTGCGCGTGGAATCATACCGCGCCTGTTATCGCATTCAGCCTCAAGATTCACTCACGTGTAATGCTTGTAGCCACGTGAAAACTAGTTAACATTTTTGAAAAATCCAATATCACAGGCTTTTTTTAAGAATCTGAAGAAATATATGAAGTTTAATTGATTTACACTTTTTTATATATATTTTTGAAACAAGTTTGTTTATAAGAAATATAATTCGTCTATTGAATGAATTTTCAATGTAAAAAAATGTAGCTCTTGAACTTTTTCAGCACAATGAAAACTTGAAATGTGCATTCTGCTTCCCAGTTGGAGTCTTTCCTTGTGTAACGCATGACAAAGAAACAGCGACAGAATAGCACGAGGTACATAAAGTACGTCC
Organism: Platygaster orseoliae; assembly: GCA_030522825.1. Classification (NCBI taxonomy): domain Eukaryota; kingdom Metazoa; phylum Arthropoda; class Insecta; order Hymenoptera; family Platygastridae; genus Platygaster; species Platygaster orseoliae. The sequence goes on from JAPYZL010044537.1 coordinate 2,967, forward strand.
ATAATCTCAGTTACGTTACCATCATTATTCACGCCTATTTACGTCTGTGTTGGAAAAATACGAAACAGGGTTTTTTTTTACGTTGACTTATAATTAGTGACAACATAAAATAATATAATATCTTAATGAAAAGTATAAAAAATGAAAATTATAATTTTCAGAATTATTTATTAACATTACATTCAATTAAAATTTTACCTTGATATTCCAGTCAAATGTTATTTTCTCATTTCTATGTGAGACAGAGCATCATAATTATTATTCACTGGGATATCGGGTAAAAATATAAATAATGATATTCGTTCATATATATTACTCGCAATAGGTATGAAGATTCGAATCACATTTTCCGACATTAAATTGATTGTGAAATAGTTCCTGTTCATATTTAATAACAACCTCTGATTTTCATTGCCCTCGAGGAAAAACGGAAAATGACCCGAGTTTTTGTTTGACTAAAATTATTATTGGCTATAATCAATAATTTCATATCATTAGGATTTCATAAAGGAAATGATAGAGGCATTCGATTGAAAAATTTGCTTGGAAGTTTTTGCAGGATAAATTTAATCATTGAAAAAGACTTTGGACTCTTATTTTTCCAGTTTCGCTCACGAATATTTTAAATTCTTTAATTCTAAAGTTTTAAAAAGAAAAATAAAAAGATCTCAATTCTAAACTCGAAATTCTGTAAGAATGGATAAATACCACTCTCGAGTGTAATAAATGACAAATAATTCTATTTTACTGCAAGTCTACAAAAAATTTTTTTTTTCAATGATTTTACGTTTATTCTAAAAATTCACATAAAACACTGCAATAAAAAATTCCAAAGCGTGCCTAAGTAAAAGAAAAATAAAAAACAAATTACTAACCTCAGAGCGAAAAATTTCCCGAAATTCCAAAAAACTAAAAAACATTAAGGGAAATAGTTTTTTAGGATGTCAATTATGAATTGCACTATGAAAAAAATTTTTTTTTCTAATTTAATTATTAGATTTTCATACAGAATTGTGTGAAATTTGCCATTGAAAAGAGCAACTTCAAAATTTATGAATTTGACTACAATTTTCCAGAAGACTTTCTCATTTAATTATAAAGAACCTTATTTATTATATTATATTGTTAATTAACGTCGAACGAAACGTTTATTAACCTTCTGCATAATTTTTTTCTCGTATTTTCAGTTTAAATTCATCAAGGAAAATGAAATCATCAGAATTGATAAATTTTTTCAATAATAATAATAATTTCAAAGTTTTGAAAACTTACTTTTGAATTGTTTACTTTCTCCTAAAAAAATAAAAATGCTTTATATGCACATTTCGTCATTTTAGAAGTCTATTTGATTTGGTCGAAATTTTTACTAATTAAAACTGAAACAGTTTACATGTTCATTTTCCATGATTTATCGACCTAGAACAAATAACTAGAAAATACCCAAAATACAGCTTTAACAAAATCAATTTAAAAAAAAAATTATTTAAAAAAATCTAAAGAAACAATTCGGTAAAAAGCCTTTCGGTGAAACGTGGCATTTAGAAAGAAAGTAGCTTACCTTAAAAACATGTAAATCTTGTAGAATCAAAAACAAAATTTTTCGATTTCCAAAAAAAAAAAAAAAATTAAAATGAATTTCAAGAGTATATTGATTTCTTAAAACTATCTTTGATTGACCTAAAAACAAAAGTACAACAACAATAAGAAATAACAAGAAATAATTAGCGAAATAAAAAAGAACTTTTCATACCTACGCGAAATTTATGACTTAGTATAGGAGAAAATATAACCCAGTAATTGTGGTTCCAGGGGACGATAAAGCCCTCGTCTCCCGTGATAAACATTTTTGTGACACTCGCAGATTGCGGCACTTCATATCTCGGCTGGTAACCCAAGTCACTCGTAAAACGCAGAAGTCTTTGAAAAGATCATAACCAATTTAAAGACCCAATATTATAACGCTCGTTAATCCGCAACTACGAAACTTGGGCTCTCCACTTTCCGCACGGTCGGTGAAATGTACTTTGTGACCAATCACGGTTTAAGTGCGCGGCCGTACATCACCGTAGTTCAATGGGCTTTAATCGTCACGTCGGGTAAGAACTAACGCAACTCGGATGGGAACAATGAAGGCAGGATAAGTTGAGCCCGTATTTTCAAAGTCGTAAAAGCAGCTCACCCAAATCCAAGCCGAGGATGTGCGGTAGGCACAATAGGAGGACGATAAGGAGTTCCAAGAGCAGACGATTCGTGATACGGCCTGGCATGTTAAAGGCCATTAGATCCTCGTCTTCATGATTTTTCCCACCGTGTACAAAAGTTCTGCGATTTCCTTGTCATTTTGGAGCATCTTTCGGAGACCTGAAATTCACAAAATTTTTTTGTTTTTCATTATATAATTAAGGCTAGTCAAAGTACATGTGTTTAAATGAAATCCGAAAACATTTATTACTAATTTACGATAAAACTAATGAAATGTTTGCGATACATATTTACAGTACAACCTAATTCATGAATTATTCAGTGCATAACTATAACCGTAGATAATGGCATTACTTTGCAAATTTTGAAATGTTAAAGATCGCCGCAAATACTTCAACACTCTTAGAAATCCAGAAAACGAGCACTTCCGAATCGTAAGAAAAATTGTAAAATTATTGCAGATTAAAATCTCTTTCAACATTTCCTTCCAAGTGATCATTTGATTTTACGAAAATTAAAAAAGCAAAAAACATGCTCAATAGGGATTTTTCGAAAAATCCGTCTCAAAATTACTTATTTAAAAATCTATATTAACATTGAAAATTCTTGGTACTCGTCGATTTTTGATATATCAGTTTTCAGAGAGCTATATAGAAAATTATGACATTAGAAAACCCTGTAAGTTGTATAGTTAATAAGCAAATATGGAAACCCGAGTAGAAAAAATAAAAGTATACTTTAGTATACGTTAATCTCCTGTAGTAAGTATACCAAAGTCAACTAAAAGTTGATTTTGTCGAAAAGAGTATACCAACCGATATCCCCAAGTATACTTATTGGCACAAATGCGTACTCTTGGGAGATGAGTCTACTTTTGGTATACTCATTTTTTAATAACAGTATACCGCAGTCTACCAAAAGTAGATTCGGTATGATAAGTCACCCAAAAGTAGATTCGGTGTGATAAGTCACCCAAAAGTATGCATTTGTGCCAATAAGTATACTTGGGTAGATCGATTGATATACTTTAATCAACATTTAGTATACTCTGAGAGACTAAGGTTACTGAAGTATACTCCCGTTTTATCTATTCGGGAAAAACTGAAAATATTACAAAAATATGAAATTAAGTTTCATTTCAGTAACAACGCACATGACAAAAGTTTAACCCTGGACAAAAAAAGTTTAGAAACTTCAAAAATCCGAAATTGGTAGAATTGAAAAATCCTCTTACTGAAATCAGATTGTCAAAAAGTAAAACAATCAAATTTCTCAGAAAAAAAAAACATTTTTTCAGTAATTCAATAATTGATAATATTTTCATATTTTATGTTGTTAAAACAATTCCGTCGGTTTTTTTTTTTTTTTTTTTTTTTTTTTTTTTTTTTTTTTTTTTTTTTTTTTTTTTTTTTTTTTTTTTTTTTTTTTTTTTTTTTTTTTTTTTTTTTTTTTTTATAAATTTCTGACTTCTTGTGCATTGTTAGATTGATATCTAAAGTTCGATACTCTAGAGTTACAATTTCAATAGAATCACAGTATTTTTTAATATCTCTGGGAAAAGAAAATCTGCGTAGATTTTCACCATTTTATGGATTATTCATATTTTTTACATTCTTATAGTATATCTTATATTTTGTAGCGTTCTACTCTATTAGGTTTAAAGTTTTTGATAAATTTCGGAATACGTGTTTTTTTCAATTGAACTGTCTAGAATTTCAAGTCCTACAGATTTTACAAATTTGTCTAGATTTTTCAGAAAACAGTTTCTTAAAAAATCATGAATCTTTTAGTATATCTTCAGAATATATTTTAAATTCGAAATTCTTTCTGGTATTTTCATGAATTTCTGTCAATATTTCCAGGACTCGAAGCTTCAGATTCAAAAGTTTCTTAGACTTTGAATGATTCTGAAAATAATTATTTTTTTTATCAATAACTGGGCCTAAACAATGTCGCAAGTTTTCTATCTTCACGTTAACATAGAAAAATGTTTTTAATTATGATTCTTCTGAAACCCAGGATTACTGTGATTTTTAAAATAGTGAAATTGAGAATCCTGTATTTTTTTTTCCATATGAAAAATAACAAAAAATCATTTGTTACGTCCTCTCGAATAAAGTTAGTACATTTTGAATCATTCTCACTTTTTTTCATTATATTTGGTTCTTTTTTTTCAATTTCAAAACTTGTTAATATTAAGTAGACGAAAAAATTCGTTATTGTTTATATTTTTATCTAACTCATAGTCCATTCATCGTATCATTTTAATTTTTAAATAAAATAATAATTGATTACACACTTAGTTTCGGAAGTGTTTGAACTCAGAAATTCCCCTCTTCGCCCACGCGCCTAAAAAAAATATACCGTTTGTGTGTATTTATTTAATCATTCCTCCCTTTCATTATTTCAGATTTACGAAAAAGTCTCATCTTATTTTCTTCATATTGACATGAATAAGCTTGAGCATTTTAGCGAAATTTTTTATTGCTGGTTCAAGAGAACTAGCTTTTTTTACATGAGAAAATCTTGGAACTTTACGAGTTGGATCATGATGGGTTTTCCCCGAAAGGGAACACTGGTCTCCAAGTTCACGTTGCCCTCGACACGTGAGTTGCTCGTTTTTATAACTGCAATGAACCATCCCTGCGCTCGTTAAAGGTAAGAATTTTAATTGCTGGCGTTATTAACGTGCTCTCATGGTGGAACAAAAATGAAACCAAGCCCTGAAATGTTGTGCTTGATATTATGCTGGGCGGAAGAATTTTTCTGACATTTATGGACTTTTGGTAGAAGTTTGTGACTTATATGTTTGTTGAAGGAAAAGTAACTGGAATTTTTTAATTAATAGTTGTTGTTATGTGGGACTGCTACTGGAAAATTTCTATATTCACAAAATATTCAGTGGAATATTATTTTGATTCTGTGAAAAAGTGCACAGGATCAGTATTTTAAATTGAGCAATTTATAATATCAAACACGTCGTTAGTCGTAAGTTGGCGTTGATAAAATCAATATACAGTTGAATTGTTTATTTTTAGAATAAAAAAAAAATTTTATTTTCTCATAACATCACCTGAACTCGCTTCTGTTATCGTATTTTCGAAAACTTTCAAACAAAAATAATATTCTAATTCTATTTTTGTTTAATGTTATTTCTTTCAACTTGTTTCGGTTTGAATTCTTTTTTCAAAGCTTTGATTCATCAATTTCAATTTTTCACTGTCAAGTTTTTTTTGCCGTTTTCATTTTTTATTCTAATCATATATGTCAATCTGAAGGATTCTCGACATGTTCGTTCAATGCAGCAACCATTTTTTTTCAATTTCGGTTTTGTGGTTTCATATGTCACGTCGTTTTAGTTTTTTTGGATCACTTTTTGCTTTTCATCATGTCATTCTGTTACTTTTTTTTTTTGATCGAATTTTTTTCCTGATCATGCTTTGTGTATACTGAGTACACTGAAAAAAAATACGTTCAACTTTAACGTGCAATTCATTACAGACGGGGGACAAATGAATTTCTGGTGAAATTTCGAAGAGTTTGACGTTTTTCACCGAAAAAAAAAACAACAACAAATTAAAATTACATATTATATATGTTTTTTTTCCGAAACTACTTCGCTGGGAAAGCTGAATAATACGAAATATATTATTCATCCAATCAATAATCATCAAGGTTATTTCAATAATTATGATTGCGATAAAAGCTTCTTTATTCACATCACTCAACATACATTACAAATTGTTCGTTGAAACTAAATTAAATTAAAACTGTCAAAAAGATAGCTAATAAAGACAAATTGGAAAGTCACAAAAACTGGAGTAATATCCCGTGTGCATTACTATAAGTAATGCATTTTAATCCGATTTGCCTAATGGAAGTTGAAAGCTTCACTTTACAATACAACATATGCAAATCCCTTAAAATCTCATTCAGCCTGCACTGCTCTTTTACGTCTAACTCATATTATATGCGGAACTTTACCACAGGAAATAATCCGAACAATTTTTCGGGCCATAAAATTCAATGAAATTGTTTTAAGGAAATTGGATAGTCAAAAATTAAAAAAGCAATGCGACAGATAATAATATAAACGTTTATAAATTCTTGTAGTTACAAAACACGAAATCGATCGTTATTCATTCGTTCCGAAAGGAAAAGCTATCGCTGAAAAAAAATCTAATTTAATAAAGTAAAAAATACCATTCGATAAATAAAAAAATCAGGATTCATATTAATCAAGTTTTGCCATAAAATTTCTACAAAAATTTCAAAGTTGTATACTTAAAAAAAATCTTGTAAAATTGCCTGCAAAAATTGACTGTTTCATTTTTCATTCGTCACAAATTTACTTTCATATTATAAAGTACAGAATTATTGTTATTTTAAAGTAGTAGAATTTTTATCTCCATTTATACAAAAATATTTTTCTAAATTTGATGAAAAAATGAATAAATTAAATAAATGGATCATCGTCATAAGATGACAATTATAATTCATGAGAAATAAATAAATGAACTATAAGAAATAAAAATTTTATGATATAATAATTTGCAATTGTCAACAAATAAACACATACTCTTTTAAATACAATTTGTATTTCTCTCCATTTTTTTATTATTTTTTCTCTTTTTTTTTGTATTTCTATTTCGTATTCCTTTTTTTCATTTGTATTCCATTATGTTTTTTTAGCTACAACAATATTCAAGGATTGATATTGATACATAAAAAGAACTAACCTAGTAAAAAATATATAAAAAATCACTGATTTTAAGTATTCATGTCTGATGACAAACAGAACATCAAATTCCATTCTCATCCTATCCTCAAAAATGTCGAAACAAAAAGCTTGTGCTTCGGACAATGTTCTCATTGTCCGAAAAAAACGAACAAAAAACTTTGTAGTAAACTATCCCCTGATAAGCAAGGGTTTAGACTCTTTTCAACGGATATGGCGTATGTAGGTCGAGCAAAAGTACCAGTGCACGAGTTCCTTTTTAAAAGGAAGACTCTTCAATGTATCACGATAGAATCGATAATTCAGTCACCACTTTACAGGAAAAACAGGTAAGTCCGGATTGGGATGATTCGTTTTCTGTCAATACCTGGTCTATTTCTTCTACCTGCATCACTAACGATCCACACACTTGTACGAGCCTTTCGATTCGAATTTGAAAACACTCTCGGCGAATACTGATTCGCATGAATTGTACACGGTACTCTCAGATATTTCGTATTCTCGTAACGCTCGCGTGCTTTACTCGGAAATGAAGACTTGAAAATAGTCTGATGAAATTTCATTTGGGTGTTGAATTTTATAGTTGATTATACTGAAAAAGAACGCAGCCGGAAAACGTTTTTATCAAGAGCTTGAAAGATATTTTTTGCAGTTTTTGAGTCTATTTAATTTTGTAAAAAAGTTTTTCATGACTTTGAACAAGAGTTCCACATATATGACAAAATTTTACTTTTACTCAGTAAGTTCGTCAATTTTCTGAATGTACTGATTTTAATAATTTTCAAACGTTCAAAAGTAAATCTAGTAAAATTCGCTATTATTATAGTTCTGGCATAAACACTGAAAAACTCATGAAATTCATATTTTTTTTTTAATTTAAAAATGAATTTTCATGCATTTTGTAACATAATGTATCAAATGATTCAATTAGTTTAATTAGTTTTGGTAGAAAATCCTCTTATATGCATTTTCAGTTGTACGTGAAACATTTTCAAGTCCGTTAATGACATCTATTCAGGATGTTCAGTCGCGCAGATATATTTCTTCCCCAATTAGCGCTGGCAATCAACGAAATTCAGCAACGCGCGAATCGTATACGAAAAATATAACGATCTAGTTGAACGCCATCGCTTACAATGAACTTCAATCAAATTCAATTTGATTGGATGCAAAGTGATTTGATGTTCATATAGCCGTTTTGCGTGAAAAAACCAGCACAATAAGACGATCACTTTGCACATTTCCACCACGTCGAAAATATGCGAGAGTAATGAAAATTATTGGCAGCTATCATGGTATCGTTGTTGAAATAAGGTTTTTTTTTTTTTTTTTTTTTTTGTTTAAAGGATTGATTTTTTGAAAAAATTGTAGGACAGGTAAAAATAAACGGTTCAATCATTTACTTGAATCATGAACTTCAATGTCATTCTCGTAAATGTTTTTTGTGCACTTAGGGCTTTACTAACTACTATTTGTTTTTACGTTATTCAGGTTTTTTAACTACTTGAACTTTTGCAGAGCAATATTTTTTATTTTTTTTTTTCAAATCATGTGAAAAAAAAAGAAACATTTGGGAAAAGTAAAAAAATTTTGTCTGATTGGCAGGACAAAAAAAATTTTCTTCATTACACAACCAGTTAAAAGGAACATTTTTTTTAAAGGAGAAAAGGAGTTTTTTTTAATGACAATTTTATTTTCTTGCATGGTATTTGTACAATAGTCGTTAAGGAAATGTTGTTTTATTAGGCAGACGAGAGAATATACTAATATTTTAAAAATACATTTCATTTTTTTTCGACATTCTAAGAACGAAACGTAAAATGATAAATAACGAATTTACATAATTATAAAAAAGAGTTTATTATACGTACTTCAAAAATGAAGTAGAAACTGTATAATATTTCTTAATTTTTTTTTCATGTTCATAAGAATATGATAATAATGTTGAGTGTAGTTTATTTCTTCATTATATTTTAATTTTGTTGGGTTGTTACATTTATTATTTATATAAATATTAGCAACAGTGAATATGCTTAATTTACTAAAAACCATGTACTTATTATGTATTTTGTAAACTAGCCCTTATTGATTTGACAATATAAATATCATAAATCTACACATAACTAAACGAATATATATATATATATATATATATATAAATATATATATATATATATATA
>JAPYZL010044610.1:0-18207 GCA_030522825.1 Platygaster orseoliae
TAAAATGAACAGTAACATACAACATTAGTTTATTTATTATGGCTCCGAGGATCGAAAGGAAATTATAAATAATATTAAATATTACGGAGCGAAAAAAAAAATTGTTCTTCAAGAAGAAGAAAGAAATCAACTTAAAATGTTTTAACGGCGGGAAAAGAAATGCGGTGATTGGTCGAAGTACAGCGTTACTTCACTAGGTAGGCAAATTTAAATCTCCCAGCCGTTTGTATGTAAAAACACGTAAATAAAACTCGTAATTACCCGCATTTACAATTACTTCACTCCTCATTTTTTGGCAATTAATGTCGAAAACGTATTCGTTTTGGAATTGATAACATCAATTCTTCATTGTGATTCATTGTTTATCGTAATCAATGTTGCTACACTGATAATTATTTATTTTCAGATTTTTAACTGAAAATTATTATTTCTTTAATAACTTACTACTGATTTCTCTATATTTATTAATAATATACGATTTATTTGCACAGTCAGTGATTTTACACAAATACCTAATAAATAATTTTTTTTCCTACTGTATTATAATTTTTTATTCATCATGTAAATTATGCAATGTATTCCATAAATTTATTTTCATTCTCATTCAATTTATTTATATTTAAATTTTATTTTCAATTAAATATTTTTTATTGCTTTTTTTTAATGTTTTTTAATGATAATATTCTTGAAAAATATTATAATTAATTATTTTTTAATAATATTTTTCAATTTAATTCAATGAAACCTATTTATAATACAGATTTACTTAATTTATTGCATGTAATTCAATATTTAAATAAACAAAAACACTGCAAATCACTGTTCTGTGTTAATGTTGCATCTGCCTAGTGACGTCATGCAAAATGGCGCGCGATTTCAGGGCATTCAAAAAAGGGTATTTTTAGAAGTTTTTATTGTAAACAAAATACTGAAATAGTTTTAAAAGTTTTATTATAACTTATGTTATTTCGGTTCAAAGTGTTGATTTTCACTAATTTTAAAAAATCCGCAAGGAGTCTATTGACAAGTTGCATCAATTTTTTTATTGCTGATATCGTTAATTTCAGTAAGTTTATCAAGAAATATACGATACGTATTTTTTCGTTTTGTCATATCTCAAAAATTGACGGAGACACATCGTTTTGAAAAATCAAACCAAATGACGTCATTCATACTATATGACGTCATTTGCATGCTCAGTATGTATATCTATATATACGAAATTAAAAATTCACATATCTTGTAAAATAATCATTTTTTAAAGAAACAAAAAAATACGTAGTGATTTTTTTTTCAAAAATAATTGATACATACTTCGCTAAATTTGATTTTTTTCATGCAATTTCTCAATTGTCTGTTCATTTTTTTTTATTTTTCAATTAACAATATTCTTATATATATACGTCGGCGACGCACACAGCGATACATCCTCCATGTGTGTGTGTATACAAAAAATCCCTAGACTCACATCGCGACTCACGGTTAAGTTTGTTTACTCTTGTAAGTTGTCTCCATGTATACAAATATACCTATATACAAATGTGGCTCCCTCTCTCTCTCGCTCCTTTTCAATGTGGCGTCACAAGTCATTTTTGTCTCTTTTTTTTCTCTCGCTGTAAAAATGGCTGTAAAACAGTGAAAAAAATCTCCCTCTTCCGGCCGATTGTCATGACTCACCGCGATCTCGTTCGATCACATTAATTGGCCCCAATTTTTCGGCAAATTTGAAAAAAGAAAAAAAAATACGGAACCGGCGATCGAGGTGTTTTTTTGGGAGGAAATTGACAAAAGCCGTCGTAAAATGCGCGAGTTGAGTGTTTCGGATCGTGATAGTTCGAGTTTGAAAAGTCAATAAATGATCGAATTCACGGAAATGTGCGTCGATTCGGACGTGTTTTCGGCGGCGAGCAACGATGAAAAAATGACGACAAGGAATATTAGGCCGTGTAGCATTCGTTTATTACGGGACAAAGATTTGGACGAGCGGCTTACGAAGAAAAGCAGGAGAAATGAAACCAAAGTAAACAATGGGTGTATTTGACAATTTCAACTATGCCGAGATTTCGGCTTGTTGCGTAGTTGTGATTTTGATAATGGGGATGCAGGGGAATAAATTTTATTAGGGAATTAGGTTTACGTTGGGAATTATGGTTGGTGAACTATTTTTAGGTTACGAGGAATTTGGGGAAATCATTTCCGGTTTTCATGAGATGAAATTGCTTGGCTTTAGAAATTATGGAGGATTAATTTGGGGAGTGTTGAATGTTTGGAGTTTTTGTGAAGTAAAAGGGAAAATGGGAAAATAGAGAGTTTTTAAGATTAAATTGATTTTTTGAATTTTAAGGATTTTTTGAAATTGTCAAGCTCAATATTGTTAATTTTGGAAGGGTGAAATGCAGATTTATTATTTTTTGGGGGGAAATAATAAAGGTAAAATTGTTTATTATTTTATTATCATTTTAGTTATTGTAGGGCGAATTGGAAATTTATTATTTTTTGTGGAAAATAATGAAGGTGAAGTTGTTTATTATTTTATTTATGGTAGGGTGAATTGCAAATTCGTTATTTTTTGTAGGAAACAGCTAAAGTGAAATTGTTCATTATTTTATATAAAAATGAAAAGAAAAGAAACAATGAACTTAAATTCAATGAAAATATAAATAATTCGAATATAAAATTGTCAAAATAGATGAAAATGATAAAAATTGTACACAATTGGGACCTTGCGAGGGTAAGAAATTTCAAATTCCATTTGATCCGTATTTTAGAGTTCAAAAAACAATCGATATGTATTTTTTCTTTTTTTGATAACTCAAAATTGAAAAAGATACAGAGCTTTGAAATTTATTCACAAATCATATAAAAAACATGAGTTGTGATGTATCAGCGGTTTCGATGCTCTGTATCTTTAATTTTCGAAAAATCAAAAAAAGGAAAAATATGCATTGACTATTTTTTGTTGTTCTAAAAGACGGATATAATGGAATTTTTCGTCAAGGTCTATATTAAAGCTAAAAGACAGATTATTTTCTGTTTTTTTTTTTTCGAATTTAAATACTTTTAAATTGAAATATAATACATTTAAATCAAATTTAAATTTACGAAAATGTTTGATAGCTAAAAAGTTATTAACACCAGAATTTCTAATTCTAAAAATATAGGCAGAAATTTATAAAAAAGCTCAGAAGTATTCTCAATCGCAAACTTTAAAGAAATATTAAAAGTATTAGAATTCTATAAAGAACTGTTTTATGAAAAGTCTGAACAAATACATAGAACATAAAACTGAATGCTAAAAAAAGCGTATAGAATAATCTTAAAAATACAAGAAATCTATGAATGCTTATAAAATGCTTCCAAGTCTTATAAATACTTTCAAAAGTACAAAAACATAAAAAATCTATAAAATTACTAAAAATTGTAAATTTCAATACTTGAGCATTGAATTTTAAAAATCTGTTAAGTAAATCATAGAAAAGAAAGAAATCTATAAAAATACCACACAAAAAAGAATATTGTATGAATAACATAGAACACTAAATTTGAAGAATCCCTGGAATATTTAAAGCTAGGATGATGTAGAAAAATATGATTAAAGATATTTTTTTAACTGAGTTGTTGATAAAAAAATTACTATCGTTTGATAAAATGTTGAAAATAAAAAAAAAACTTCGAAATCTGAAGGATCAAATTCAAGAAATTTAGACATAAATTTATAAAAATATGAAAAAGTTTTTCAAGTCATAAAAAAACTGAAGAAATATTGAGAAATATTAAAATTCTACAAACAACTGTTTTCTGAAAAATATTAAAAAATACCTATGACCTATAAAACTGCGAATTTTAAAAAATTGTACAGAAAAATCTTGGAAATTCAAGAAATCTACGAGGATGTTAATAAAATGCTTTGAAGTCTTATAAACACTTTCAAAAGTACAGAAATATCAAAAATCTATAAGATATTCAAAATCTTTAAAAAGCTCTAATTTTCTTGGACATCTTTGAAAATACTTTTAATCTATTGAAACTACATTTCTATAAAAACATTAAAAACTCAAAATTGTAAATTTCAATACTTTAGCATCGAATACTATAAATCTTTAAAGTAAATCATAGATTTTCTAGAAATCCATAAAAATATAAGAAAATTGTATGAATAAGATGAAGTACAAATTTTCAGGATTTCCTAGAATATTTGAAGCTAGAAAAAATGAAAGAATTTTTTTAACCCAGTGAATAATAAAAAATAAATTATAATATAATGAAGTGTTGAGTATCTAAAAAAAACTTTGAATTCTAGAGTATCAAATACTATAAATTTAGATGTAAATTTTTAAAAACACGAAAAAGTCTTTCAAATCATAAACAAATAAATAATTTGTGAAAAATATCTGAATTCTACAAAGACCTTTTCTGAAAAAATCTGAACAAATATGCATGATCTATAAAACTACGAATTCTAGACCATCGAATTCTAAAAAAATGTATATAAAAATCCATAGAAATACGAGATATCTTTGAGAATGCTTGTAATTTGGTTACAATTCTTATGAACACTTTGAAAAGTACAAAAATAAAAAAGTTTAAAAGATATTCAAAATCTACATAGGTCTTATTTTCTCAGACATATTTGAAAATACTAGAAATGTATTGAAATTATGTGCCTGTAGTTCCAAACGTTTAAAAATAAATGAAAACAACAAAAAAGTTTCTATAATCCTTTATAATTAAAGTAACAAATAATTATTAATTTGATATTTAACAAACATCATCTGACGTTGCTATTTTTTACTTTAACCTTGAATGGAAATGAAAAAATTTTTTTTCATTTTCATTTATTTCTTAAAATTTTGGAACTTCAGGCAAAATTAGAATTCTAGAGATCTATAGACAAATAAATTACAAATACATAAAAATTCTAGAAACTTAAACTCTTTTCAATTCTTAGATATCGAATTTCAGAAATTTGTAGAGTGAGTCAAATAATTTCCACAAATCTATAAATATACTGAAAAATACTACAAAATTGTATGAACAGCATAAAATGCAGAAATTTTTTAAATTCCTGAAATTAGTTCTTTTTTTTTTTAATTCCAAAGCAACAAATTTTCAAGTCTAAATGCAAGTATACTTGAATTTTCGTGATTGAAAAAATCTTCCAAATTGTTGAACCCAATATTAATTAACTAAGACTTATACATTTTTTCATTCAATATTTATTGTTGGGTTGGATTATATTGAAAACTAATTTTTTTGTAGATTTTTAGTTGCTGTAGAATTATTAAATACTTTGGATTTGATTGATTCTTCCTCATGAATAAAATAAGTAAAAAATTGAATATTTAACAATTTTTTTCAACTTCTATCAAATTTCAATTCATTCTTTTCTATTTTCTAATTGTAAAATCTTTTTATCAAAATGTTTTCAGTTTTCTAACTCACATGATCAAATTGTTCAAATTTTATGTCATACACTGAAGATCAGTAAATTTCAAATATTACGTGTGAAAAACAATTGAAAATCCATGTCAAGAATTTTTGAAGAATCAAAGAATAGTAAGGCACAAATTTTTATCATTGTAGTGTTGGGAAAAAGAAAGTTCATGTATTTTGTAAATTTCAAAAGTGAAACAAAACTAAGAATGTAAGAGAAGTTTTTTTATTTCCAAAAACAAAAAAGTTACAACATTTCATTTACTATTGAAACAGAAAATTAAAATTTCAAAATATCCATAGAATATTCACATGATTAAAAAAGTTCTTGTTTTTTTTTTTTTTTTTTTTCTTAAGGATGCCTTGGTTTTGCAAAAAATGGTGTTGCAAACAAAACAGCAGTTGAGCGAAGATGAGGAAAGCGTTCCAGATGTCTCTGCAGCGGTGCAAGAAATTTTGTTGACTATCTTTTCGGCGCTTTACAATCACCAAGATGAAGAAGGACGGTGTTATTCCGATTCCATGGCGGAACTTCCCGAACATGATATAGTTGACGGCAAAAAGTAAGAGTCATTTAAAATATACAAACAATTGAAATTTATTAGTCTGTGTTTCTGTTTCATATCAATTCCTATTGAAAATTTCTCAGGGTTCGAGGATTATCGCTGGACTTGATAAAAAGACGAATGGATAAAGGAACTTACAAGCGTTTGGATGTATTCCAAGAAGACGTTTTCTCGTGCCTCGAGAGAGCCCGAAAGTTGTCGCGCAGCGATTCCCAAGTTTTCGAGGACAGCGTGGAACTCCAATCATTTTTCCTAAACGTGAGGGATGCCGAGACGCGAAACATTCTGCAATCACCGGCGCATAGTTACAAGCGCGAGGATTTGGTGAAACAAGTCGCTGAATTGAAAAGATTAAAGGTACAGCAGGAATTGGCGTTGCCTATCGAAGACGAGAGCTGCGATGGAAATGATAAGGTGAATTGGAATGAAGAAAATTGGAAGTTTGGAAAATTTGTATCACATAATGTTACTAAACATCGCAATTTCCGAAAATGTTACTAAGGATCACAATATCACAAAATGTTACTAAACGTCACAATATCACAAAATGTTACTAAACATCACAATTCCCGAAAATGTTGCTAAATATCACAATAGCACAAAATGTGTAATACTACAAAATATTACAAAATGCAGGACAAATTTTTAAACAATTTTATTTTTACAATATGTATATTTCATGGTTTTTTAGGTTGCTGAGTTGGAATTTGACATTGTTTTTGTAAAATTTTCTTGTTTAAACAATCTATCTAAACAAGTTTATAAACAATTTTATTTTCACAACATATATGTCCATTTCATGGTTTTTTGGGTTGCTGAGTTGGAATTTGATATTGTTTTTGGTAAATTTTTTTGTTTGAACAATTTATTCAAACAAATTAATTAATAATCTTATTCTCACAACACATATGTCCATTTCATGGTTTTTTGGGTTGCTGAGTCAGAATTTGATATTGTTTTTGTAAAATTCTTTTGTTAAAACAATCTATTTAAACAAATTTATTAACAATCTTATTTTCACAACATATATGTCCATTTCATGGTTTTTTGGATTGCTTAGTTTGAATTCGACATTGTTTTCGTAAAATTTTGTCGTTTGAACAGTTTATTTAAACAAATTGATTAACAATCTTATTTTCATAACATATATGTCTATTTCATAGTTTTTTAGGTTGCTAAGATGGAATTTGACATTGTTTTTGTAAAATTTTTTTGTTTAAACAATCTATTTAAACAAATTTCTTAACAATCTTATTTTCACAACATATATGTCCATTTTATGGTTTTTTGGATTGCTTAGTTTGAATTTGATATTGTTTTCGTAAAATTTTGTTGCTTGAACAATTTATTTAAACAAATTTATTAATCTTATTTTTAAAACTTATGTCCATTTCATGGTTTTTTGGGTTGATGAGTTAAAATCAAAAAATACAATGGAACGTCACAATATCACAAAATATCACGTAACATCACAATATCACCAAAATTCAAGAAAAGATTCAAATCTCACTATCTTTTGAGATTTTTGTTTTCTAATAAAAATTATAACTTGAACTGACACTGAATGGGGTTAAGTAGTTATTATCATTCCTATAAAAAAATTTTTTTTTCATTTTCCAGGATGGGGAAAACAGCAACAAAAGCACGACGAACGGCGACAACGGAGGCTCGATGAGCTTCAACCAAGAAGTCTATCGAGCCGGTGATTTCGCGTACATCGAGCCTACGGAGCGTGGCATGGAATACAGCGTAGTTTTGATCGAACGTCTTTGGACGAATGGCGAGGGCCAGCAAATGCTTTACGGAAATTTGTTTTACCGTCCCTGCGAAACATACCACGTGCCGTCAAGGAAGTTCCTGGACAAGGAGCTCTTCAAAAGCGACGCCCACGTTGCCGTGCCTTTGGCGAAAGTCGCCGGCAGGTGCTGCGTCCTCAGCGTCAAGGACTATTTTCGCATGCTGCCAGAAGGATTTCCCGAAAAGGACGTTTACGTCTGCGAGTCGCGTTATTCGACGAAAGCTCGGGCCTTCAAGAAAATCAAGGTCTGGAACTTTGACCCTGATCATCTTAAGCTCGTGCCCAGGGAGAAGGTCCTGGAGCCGAAGAGAGTCATTTCCGTGTACAAAGAAAGGCTCGAGAAACATAAAGAGGAGATTGCGGAGTTGGAGGAGGGAGAGAAGATGATTGAAAAAGAGAAACCAGTAAGTAGTTGTTTGTTTGGATCGTTTT
Organism: Platygaster orseoliae; assembly: GCA_030522825.1. Taxonomy (NCBI): domain Eukaryota; kingdom Metazoa; phylum Arthropoda; class Insecta; order Hymenoptera; family Platygastridae; genus Platygaster; species Platygaster orseoliae. The sequence goes on from JAPYZL010044610.1 coordinate 8,230, forward strand.
GATATATGGTTTAAGTGATGTGTATGAGTGAATTTGAATTTAAATGATTATTATAGGAGTTTATTGCTTATTGGGAGTAGATGTTTTGGACTACATTGAGGATTTTTTTAAAGACAAAAATATGATGTTTAATGATAATCTATATCTATAAATGTGAATATGTGTGAAAAATGTGAAAATGTGAATAAAATGTGTACGTTGTACCCTTATAACTTTTAAAGTACTGCATGAAACGTTCTGAAATTTTGCACAGTTATTAACTGTGTTCGTCTGAAGGTGATGGGCATATTTTTATCAACGAACTGATTTGGCCTACTCCCCCAACTACACCCCCCACACATACATAAGAAAGTCACAACATTGCAAAAAATCACAAGATCACAATAAGTCAAACAGTCACAAAAAATCATGAAACGTCACTAAATCAAAAATCACAAGATCACAATAAGTCGAACAGTTACAAAAAATCATGAAACGTCACTAAATCAAAAATCACAAAGAGTTACAAAATTATGATAAATTATAAGATTACAAAAATTGAAAAGTCACAAAATCACAGAGTCACAGTCACAAAATAAAAAAAAGTCAGATTTCACAAAAAATCACAAAATTAAAAAAAATTAAAAATATAACAAATTATAAAATGTAAGCAATAACAGAAAACATATGTAAAAAATACATTGACTTATGTTTAAAATAATTTAAAAATATATCAAATTATTACAAAAGTGACAATATTACACTGTTAAATGATAAAAAATAATTGTATCAATTTCAAAATCATACAAAGTCACAAATCAGAATAATCAAACGGGTGACAGCTGGTTTAAGATATATCAGTAAATCTAGAAAAAACTGGAGTAATTAATATTGTAGATTGTAATGAAAATTTGAGTATTATAAAATAAAGTATTCTAGAAATATGTGTAGGATTCAATTAAAACTACTAGTAATCTTAACACATTTTTATAGTCATGGAAAAAAAAGAAAAGTATTAGGAATCCATAAAGCTACTGCTTTACCATAAATTTATTAAAATACAATTTTCTATCATGACTTATAAAAAACAAAAATCTATAGGTATTTGTTGTTGATACATGCAATTTTAAAACGAAATGTATGAATATTTAACAAATCTTTTGAATTATGCATATCGTTAAAAAAAAAACTAGGAATCGATCATTTAAAATTTGTCGTTAAAAAAGATAAAAATCAATTAGTAAATCTAAAAAAAAGTAGAGTAGTTGATAAAGGGGATTATAAAGATAAGAAGATTTATAGATTATAAAGTAGAGCATTCTAGAAATCTGTATAGGAATCAATGAAAATACTAGTAATCTAACACATTTTTCTAAACATGGAAAAAAATGAAAATACTAGAAACATAAAATTCTGGGAATCTTTGTAATTTTATTTTTTTGAAAACCTATAGAAATACTGAAAATATCTAAATCTTCAAACTCAGAAACATCGAAGTCTAGAAAATCAATACAGAAATCCAAAATATACCAAAAAATGATTCAAATTGTGTAAACACTTGAAAAAAATTTTTTAATACCAATAATTCCAGGAATCCATAAAGTTACTGCTTCACGAAAAATGTATGTAACTTTTAAATCTAGAGTATCTAATTCTAGAAATTTATACATTAATCCATAAAAATACTAGAATCTCAAAACTTTATAACCATTGAAAAATTTGAAAAATTTATTCAGATAAAATTTTTTCTCATTCGTATAAGAAAATCAAAAATCTTAACAGAAATTTGTATGAATACTATATTTTCCCAAAAATGTAAAAAATACTGAAATTAATACAGATTTTAGAAATTACATATGTGATTTCATAAGAAAGTAGCATATTTCAAAAAGTAAAAGTTTATCACATTTTTGAGTCGATTTCTATATAATGACAGTAAAATGAATATTCATCATTAATACATTCAATTAAAATATATATATATATATATATATATATATTCATTCAACAAATCCTTCGAATTTTGTGTATAATAAAAATATTAGAAAAATACTAAAAGTACCAAAAATTAATAGTTAGAATTTTGTTGTTAAAAAAGGTCAAAATTAATTAGTAAATCTACAAAAAACTGGATTAGTTTATAAAATAGCTCTTATATATGTAGGACAAACGAAAAGATCTTTAAAAACTAGAATGATTTAACATTTCATAATCATTAAAAAGAAAGAAGATAAAACGATGCCTACTCATAATAATAGTAGTTTTTCCAAACATCGTTTTGATTTTGATAATACTAGAATCAATATATAATAATAATATATATAAATAATAATCAATATATTTATTATACGTATTTTATTGTATATTATTTACTTAATTTCATTTTATAATTTTTAGTACACTAATTGTATATAAATTATGATGTAACAATAATTTCACTTGTTTCTTCATTTCAGAATGTCGTGCTTTTCAATACCGATGACATTGAGAACACTTACTACGAGCAGTATAATACTTGCGTCGGGCTCGTGAAGACCGGTGATTTCGTTTACGTTGCGACCGATGGTGGTCGACAACAAATGGCACAAGTTGATGTTATATGGTCAACCAAAGAGTGAGTTTTCCTAAATATGCTTTGTTTTTTAACAGGAATATTCATGATTTTGTTGTGATTTTTTTTTGCCTTGTTGCAGTGGTAAAGGATACTTCAAAGGCCCATTCCTATTTTCGCCTTCGGAGATTCCTCAGGCGCCCACAAAACTTTTTTACAAGCAAGAATTGTTCCTTGCGATCGGAGAGGGAACGATTCATCCAATTGTTGCGATTGTTGGAAAAGGCGCTGTTCTTGATTACGATGATTACGTTAGCCGTGAGTTTTTTTTTTAATATTTTGTTTAAAGTTTTGCAAGTATTTTTGCTTTTTTTGGTTATTATTTTATATCTTATATAATATAAAATAAATAATAATATAACATAATAAAATAATAATGTATATATAAATTTATGTATATTTTATATTATATTATTATATATTATTTATGCATTTTTTTTTTTCAAGGCCGCCCAACGGAAATCCTCGAGGACGATGTTTTCATCTGCGAATCGACGTACGACGAGATGAAAAATGTGATCAGAAAACTCAGTCAAAATACGTTAAGGAAATACGTACACAAAAGTCCTAGCGTCGTCGAGGATGAAATTTACATCTTCCGGAAGCCCATTAATCCGGCAAAGGTAGGAATTTTGTTTATTCTTTGTTGAGTCTTGTTGCGACTGTTGGAAACTGGTAAATTTTCAACAATCGAAATTATGATTCTCGTTTTTTTTAATCACTCTGGGAACGTCGTATTTTCTTTTCTCTCTGGAGTTGATGAATTTTTCGAGTTAATTTTGAGTACTAGGGATGTATGTGAAAAAAATGAGTGTTTGTGTTTTAGGGTTACTTTTGTTGCATCAAATTTTTATGAATTTTGATCTCAAAAAGATTCTTGGAATTATGTTAAAAACTTGGGAAAATTAACGAATTTATTAGGTTTTGAAATGTCCAATTTGGGATATTGAAATATTGATTGGGAATTTATTTTGAGGGTTGAATTATCGGTAAAATTAATGTTTAAGTAATTTATTACGAATTGCTCAACAAGACTGGCAATATTATCGATAGTTATAATAATTATCAAAAATTTAATGGTTCATTGAATTTTTCAGTAATTTTTTAAATGATACTTTATATTATTCATAATTATCTATGCTATTGTTCTTTAAAATATATGGTTGGACATTATAAAAAATAAATCATTGGATTAATTTTTTTATTTGGAATATTTAACAATATGTTTTTCAAAATAACAAATAATATCAATAATGCCGTTATTGGACTATAAAATCAAAATTATCAGAAGTAACGTCTAATCAGATACTTATCAGTAATTTAAATAATTTTTGAATTTTTCTTTTATTCATTTTTCATTGTGGAATTTACTTGTGCAATTTCATTGGGTAAATTATGCAACTTTTTAACCATAAAATTGGTATTCGTAAAAAAAATGGATATGATTTAGTAGGATTAAGATATTGAACTTCTAGCGTTTAGAAAGTAAAAGTTAACAATATTAAATTAAATTGGAAATAATATTTAATTCATTAAACAATATGTATCTTTTTTAAAGATTATAATAATTATGAAAATTTTATTGATTTATTAATTTTATCCCTTCAATTTTTATATTATTCATAATTATTTATGCTTTCATTATTCAAAATATAATATTGGGCGTTAAAAAAATGTTCAATATAATGCAGTATACAAAAATTTAATTCGTATATTTATTCTTTTTTCATTAAAAAAAAATTTTATTCCAAATGATTACTAAAATTTTCAAAAATTACGCCGAATCAATTATTTATCAGCAATGAAATTAATTTCATGTAATGACAGTCAATAATTTGAAATAATTTTTTAACTTTTCTTTTAGTTATTTTTCATCATATAATTTATTTATGCAATTTTGTTGAATAAATTGTGCAAACTTTTAATCTATAAATTTTTTTGCTTGGAAATATTGAAATTAATAAGTAGGATAATTTACTTAGTTTTTTAGCTTTGAAAAAATAAAAGTTGTTTATAATATTGAATTATTTTACGAATAATAGTTTATTATTTGAACAATCTGTTTTTTTTCAATGATTATAATAATTTAAAAAATTTCAATGATTCATTATTTTTCTCTATTAAAGTTTTTGGTAATTTTTTTAATGATACTTTCTATTATTCATAATTATTTATGAAATTATTATTCAAAATATACTGTTGGACATAACAAATATTTTTAATATATTACACTATACAATCATTTGATTCGTCCATTTATGAAAAATAAGGTCAAATCAATAACTTATTAGTTTATTTGTGCAATTTCGTTGAATAAATTGTCCAAACTTTTATTCCATAAATTGTGAGAAAATTGAAATGTATGAGTAAGACTAAGATAATTCACTTTTAGCGTTGAAAAATTCAAAGTTGTTGATAATAATGAATTAATTCAGGAATAATATTTAATTGATTAAACAATATGTTTTTTTCATCGATTATAACGATTTTCATGATTTATTAATTTTACCAATTTAATTTTTTGAATGATACTTTACATTGTTAACAACTATTTATGTTATTATTGTTCAAAATATACTGTTGAACATTCAAACAAATTTTATACACAGAGAGAAATGGTTTGGTTACAGCAACCATTGATTTAGTAAAATATGGACCCACCAAAGCTTCTGTTATAGCAACTAATGCTCAATTTTCATGTCTGATCATTAAGTTGCAATAACCAATAATTTGGTTATCATGCCTAAAGTTTTGATTATACTATGCAAAAATTTCTCTCTGTGTATAAATCACTATACAATCATTTAATTCTTCCATTTTTTGAAAAAAACTTATCAGTAATGAAATTTATTTCATTTTTCATCGTGGAATCTATTTGTGCAATTTTGTTGAAGAAAGTGTGAAAAAATTGAAATGAATGAGTAGGACTAAGGTAATTTACTTTTTAGCGTTTGATAAAGTAAAAGTTGTGGGGGCGTGAATCGCGAATAGTTTGAATATCGTTGTCGCGAAATTTTTAGGTGTCAAGCGACATTGCGCAAATGCAGGGACAGTCAAAATCCTTGGGCGCAACAGCCCAATTTGAGATGGTACGTAAACAAAAATGGAAATTTTCCATGTTTGCCATACCTAGTCACTAATATCACTGACAACCCCACTGCACGTTGCACACATTCCAATACAGCTCAAACAACTTTTTTTTTTTTAATTTTTTGGGAATTAGAAAGAAAAATGACGACGATCGAGTTTGGAAAAAAGAAAAAAGACTTTTGAGCTGTTTTTGAATGACATCTAAAAATGCACCCATATTATGCCGGCATATTCACATTTTCCTTCATTTTTTACGTTTTATGATTTGAGTTAAAAGTTTGTTTATTTAAATGTTCATTAACAATGGAAAAAGAGTTTGAGCACCAGTTGGGTTTGTCACGTGTGAGACGAAATCTCACTTCCATGTCGAGGATAATTTGCATGAGGGTCTCTCTCATTGGAAGTTGCGACAAAATTTTATTATTGAATTTTTGAAAGCCGAGTGTCTAACGATTTTGGAAAAATTGCTTTTTCGAGTTATGTCTTGGTTTTAGGAAATATTAGGTTTTCCTATGACAGAAGTAGGAAAACTTTTTTTTTTGGGGGGGGGGGAGGATTAAATTCATTCTTGGATAAAATGGATTGTAATGAGATTTTTCTAGAAATTATGTATCAAGTGTTGAAACTTTTGACACTCGTGAATTATTATATCTAATATTATCTTGTTAGATAAGAAATCAAGCCTAATCACTTTTGGATGAAATCTCATTGATGTCAAGAGCAAATAGGCAGTGAATAACTTTTTAGAGTTAGAAATTGTTGAAGTAAGGAATCGTTTTTTAGAGTTGTGTTGCCTTGAAATTCATTCTGGGATCTGCAGCCAATATGGTAAAAATTTACCTTTGAAAATTAGTAGAAAGTTAATTTTACCTGAAGTGAAATTTAACAATATTAATATTGTTTTGTTAAGTAAGTATGTTTGTGTTGACAAATCGAAAAATTTCTTCTACATAATTAATTGAAAATCAAGTATTTCGAATTTTATTTATCATGAATTTTCATGGAATTCACTACAAAATAAAAGTTATAATTAATGAAAAATGGAAATTTCGAAATTGGAAAAAAACTTTGATTTGGATATTGTGGGTGAATTTCATTAAAATTGACACTAAGTCAATTATTAATCGATATTTTTAGAATTTTAACACAATTTTACTTTTATTTATCATTTTTTTAAATAATATCAATTCAATTATTTTTCGAAGTGAAATATCTGAATCAAGCAAATTGAAAATTGAAATGTTTTTGGATAAAAAAAATTCTATTTATTGATACTCATTCATTCAATAACAAAAAAACTTGATTTCGAAAATTATTTGCCAAAAATATCAATATTGCAAATCTTGTTTAATTCAAAATTTTTATTTTTCATTATTTGAATTTTAAAGTTCAATAAAAAAAAAAAATAGTAATTGAAAATTTATAAGACTGCAGTTAGTTTGATTTTTTGGTACAAAATATTAACAATTTTTCAACGATTGAATCCATGACCGAACCTATTGTATATTTTTTTAATTTGTTTGAAAATTCGATGAAAAAAATCATCATAGAAAATTAATGAGATCTTAAATTCAAAAGAATTGATTTTTTTATTTAAAAGTCTAGGTTGAAATTTTCTTTATTTAAAAAAAAATTGTTCAAGTTGTTCCCATAGTTCAATCAAAAATATAGGAAAGTAATGTAAATAATTGTAATGATTAACAAATGGATAGATTTTCGATACAAAAAATGTATTTACTGATGCAAATTCACGATTTATTTGAATAACAACAAACTTTATTTTGAAAATTATTTGCCAAAAATATCGACATCACAAGTCTTGTTTAACCAAAAATTTTTATTTTTCATTATTTGAATCTATACCTATTATTGTTCTCTATTTGTTTATTTATCAATTTTTTTCATTTCTTTCAATTTGCTGTAAATTCAGTAAATAAAAATAGTCGTTGAAAATTTTAAGACTACAGTTGATTTGAATTTTTGGTATACAATATTCACAACTTTTTATCGATTGAAATCATAACCAAAAATATTGTAAATTTTTTTCATTTGTTGTATTTTCTTTTGATGTAGGTTTGTCTGAAAATTCGATGAAACAAATTGTTCTAGGAAATTAATGAAATCTGAAACTCGAAATAATTGATTTTTTTGTGTAAATTGTTTAATTTTTTCATTGTCGAATCAAAAACGTGGTGAATTGCAGTAAATTATAAAAATAATTAAAAAATGGTGGAAAATTCAATTGAAAATTAAAAATTCGATGAAAAAATTGTGAAAATTAATCAGATCTAAAATTCAAAATGAATTTTTTTGTTTAAATTGTGTAGTTTTTTTTTGTTCAATCAAAAATATGCTGAGTTGCAGTAAATATTAATAATTGACAAATGGATTAAAAAATAAGAAAAATTCAAAATTTTATGAGAAAAATTGTTATAAACACGAATGAGATCTAAAATTTGAAATAATTGATTGTTTTGTTTAAATTCTCTAATTTATTTATTGTTTAATCAAAAATATGGTAAATTGCAGTAAATAATAATAATAGTAATAGTAATAATAATAATTATTATTATAATTATTGTTATTATTATTATTATTATTATTATTATTATTATTATTATTATTATTATTATTATTATTATTATTATTATTATTATTATTATTATTAGAAACAAATCTTTACAAAAATAAATGAGATCTAAAATTCGAAATAACTGATTTCTTTGTTTAAATAGTCTAATTTTTAAATTATTCAATCAAAAATATGTTCAGTGCAGTAAATAACAATAATAATGATAATTGACAAATGATTAAAAAATGATGAAAAATTGAAAATTCAATGAAACAAATCTCTATAGAAATGAATGAGATCTAAAATTCGAAATAATTGATTTTTTGTTTAAATTGTCCAATTTTTTGGTTGTTTAATCAAAAATATGGTGAATTGCAGTAAATAATAATAATTGACAAATTGATTGAAAAATGAAGGATTGTGCCTTATCTTTGTTCTGTATCGATTGACAGAGGTTTTTAGAATTGATTCCAATCATTGAATTGATAATTTTTGCTCCAGATTCGAGAACTACAAATTTGATAAAAATACATATTTTAGATGATAGTAAATGTTTATGTGCCTCAAGTTCTAAACGTTTAAAAACAAACGAAAAAAAAAACAGTTTCTATGATCTCTTATAGTGTTAGAGTAATGAATAATTATTTATTGATATTTAACAAACATTATCCTACGTTGCTATTTTTTACTTTAACCTTGAGTAGAAATGGAAAGATTATGTTTTTTTTTTTTTCGTTTTCGTTTATTTTTTAAACGTTTAGAACTTCAGGCACATATATGTTTCAAGTTACAAACTTGAACGATTTACATTTTGAAATCTTCATAATTCATTTCTTGAATAACGAAATCACAAGATTGTAATTTTCAATCTGCAATTTACTGAATGATGTTGAATCGCAACGAAATGGCACTTGATAAATAATCCCAAAAAAACTTTGAAAAACTAGTGATTCTTACTGTAAAGGCTGAAAATGCCAGGATGTCTATGACTTCCAAAAACTCGTTTAGACACTGGCTGAAATTGAAATTGAAAAGAAAAGAAAAGAAATTTTGAGGATTGAAAAATGGAATACCAAAAGGCAAAACAAAAAAAAAAAGGAAAAACGTTAAATGATGAATAGTGTTGTAAAAATTGGGTGTAAAATGGTATAGGAAGCGTCACCATTGGTGCCGAAGCTGGAGCCGGCGGATGTGCTGGGCATGGGAGTGGGATTAGTAGGAGTGGGTGAGGACAGCATGGACGCCGGTGGTCCACCGTCTGTGGGATCTATGGAAGCTCAACCGGTGCTCACCAACACCCAAATTCCTGTGTCCACTAAAAAGGTAGGTTTTTTTATTTCCTTACCAACAATTAAAAACCTGAAAACCGATCAAAAGCGCCCAATCACCTGCAATGTCGTCAAGGCTGGTTTCTCAATGAGGATTTCGACCATTCATATCCGAAATCTTGACCAGTTGCATACATTTTTTTCATTGCTGATATCGTTAGTTTATCGAAAAATATTAGACACGTATTTTTTCATTTTGTCATATCTCAAAAATGAATAGAAATAGTTTGTTTTGAAAAGTATGACGATGTGACGTCATTCTTACTGTATGACGTCATTTGCATGCTCAGTGTATCTATGTACAGGGTGTCCCAAAGTCTGCGATAAAAAAAAAAATCCTGAATTCCTTTTTCAATTTCGAGTCGAAAAGTCCTTTACCACTTTTTGCAAAACTCAAA